>CM062818.1:2013548091-2013816466 GCA_031772625.1 Pinus tabuliformis | reverse complement strand
AGCTGTGTGGGAAGGAGGTTCTGTGTAGGGCCAATATGTCACAGGGGTTGAGGATGCGTGTAAGGAGCTACGCGGGTAGGCTGGGAGGTGATCGTTGATGTCATTGTTCATGACAAGAGGTCCAATTTAAGATAGAAAGGAGTGGGCGATGGGCCATTAAGACAGGAATTAAGAGCTAGATTCGGGATGATCTGCCGCTAAGAAGGTATTAATGACTCAGAAGTGGAGGGAATGGTTGAATTCAAATTCAAACGTTACTATAAAATCCCTTGGGGTAGCCTCGAGGCAACACTTGGTTGTTTAAGGTTTGAGCTAGTACAAAGCATTGAGCACCAAGCTACCTTGCCACCCATGAGTACGGGACCGAACGGATCCAGTGTAGAAATGATGACAGCTGCGAGAACCAGAGTGCGATTCATAGAAGTTACCCCAGAGTCCCGTGTGACCCAGGAGGAGCCTAGAGAGGTGACAACTACACCAGAGATTCCAAATTCCCCACACACACCGCGACCATGGAAAGACAAGTAGACAATGGGGCCAATCTGGGTATCACCACAGAACCCACGATTTAGTAAATTGTCAATGGCAAAGAAGGGAAAAGCTGTCACCATTGAAACAGAGGAGGAGGATGAAGATTTCCATGCCCTAATCGCCTAAATTGAAGCACAGGATGATTAGGAAGACAATGTTTCCCAAGTACCTTTGGCGATAAAGTTACCCCCCTACATTCCCCCATGGAAAGGATAGCTAAGCTACCAAAGCACCTGGAGGCCATGAAGAGTGCGCTCCAAACCCCGCTTCTTCCGGATGAAATAAGGTTTGAAGGTTTGCCACTGGGATGGGTAGCTAATATAAAGTTTGAAGATTGAGACCTCGTGGACAGAAAGAAGTTCCCACAATTGGCTATGGAGAAATTACTGCAATAGAAATGGTTACGCGGTGTGGAGAAGGCTGGGTTATTCCATCTGCGGTGGATACCCCACTACCACCACACACCCATCACAATTTTTGTCATTCAGCAGCTACTGTGTCTAGTATATGATGGGTATCTCTAGCCAGAAGAGCTGATTCCCATCACGGTCGATTTAATTCACCGAATTTCTCGGCTGCCCATCAAAGGAACCAATCCCACAGCCATAGTAGGAAAGAGAAGTGACATGGTCCTCGCAAAGCTATGAAGGCCAAATATAAGCTGGAGAATCGGAAGCGAGGCTATGTAATAATGAGCATCAAGGACCAAGGGGTGTGTGTAGCCACCCAACTGCTGGTCGGAAATCTCATGAGGAAATGCCACAGAGACAAGGTGCTAGAATTTGTAATTACGTTGGTAGAGTAGTGTTCAGAGGGTGTCTAGTTAAACTGGGCGCAGTTTCTCTGCGATGAATTTTTGACAAATTGTAGGGAGGCCCAAGAGCAGGGTAAGACCTTCCACTATGCATGGTTGCTATTATCCATCCTGTTGGTATCAGGGGAGCTGCCAAAGGATAGCTAGTTCCCACCATTGAGAGGAACCTACCCGAAGCCGCAAGGTACACCTCGCTTTGGGAAACAAAAGATGCGATGAGGGTTCACGAGATCAAGGTTTTTTGGCTGTTCATGGAGGCGAGCATTTGAACATGCATCAATTGTAGGCCGTGCTTGTCGCCGACAGTATATAACAGTTTGCAAAGCATGGCATTCAAGGCAGATATGCATAATCTGTATATCCTGGCACGAAAGGATCCAAACCAAACATCGGTGAAGCTTTCGTTCATTGCAATGGATGATGAAATTTTGGATGTAATGGCGGCATGGTCTCCAGAATGGCGCACTCCAAACTTGGAAGAACTGGAAAAGATCACAACACAACAACAAAAGAAGGAAACCAAGTTGCACATCGTGAAGCTGTGGAGAGAAAGTGTTAGGAACAAGAAGCGACCATGCACCAGAAGGTGGCTGAGGTAGTAGTGATAGCACAGATGACACAAACCACAATGGTGCCCACTGAAGAGACTGAGGAAGACAGGGAAATGTCCACGAAGAAGGACATACAGGGGTAGGCTGAGACAGAGGAATGCACGGACCCTACAACAAAATCAACCCAACTCAAGAGGTCGCGCGTCCTAGAGAAGCCAACCACATGAAAAAAGACCAAGACAACAAAGAACTCTAAGGGAGCCCTTCTAGATAGTGGCGAACCAGTTTGTCATGTCACTAAGGATGCTCTTGAAGAATTAATGATGGAGGGCTGAGACAGAGGAATACACGAACCCTACAACAAAATCGACCCAACTCAAGAGGTCGCGCGTCCTAGAGAAGCCAACTGCATGGAAAAATACCAAGACAATGAAGACCTCTGACGGAGCCCTGCTTGATAGTGGCGAACCAGTTTGCGATGCCACTAAGGATGCTCTTGAAGAATTAATGATGGAGTAGACAACTGTGTTAGGGGCACTCAGAGCGCAGTTGCGAGCATTATAGGTGTGACCCCTAGGAATGACGACACCACACCTTGCAAAAGGTGCCTCCGAAGTTGAGCGGATGATGCGTGCTCGCTCAAGGAACATTTTGGTGTTAGCAGAAGGTGCAGTCTTAGCAGAAGCTGAAGGTAACATGACGGGGTGGGGGTTGAATTTGGCTACCCTTCCCAGAGAAACCCTATACTAGCTACAAGATGGGGTAACTACTGAGCTTCGTGCCATGGAGAGCCGTGCCCTCCAAGTCTTCAGTGAGTCGAAGTTAAATTTAGAGCAACTCAGCTTGCAGCGCGACAACCTGGTCGCACAAAACCAAGGATTAGAGTAGGCTGTGGAGGAGGCCTGTAGCAGCATACTGGAGTTGGCCATGCCAGTGGCACTCCCCAATGTAGAAAAGATTCACCAATTAGCATTTGGAGTCCGCAAGACCCATGAGGAGGCCGCAAAGGTTCAGTTGGAGTTGAACTTGTAGATCATGGAGCTACAACTGAAGGCACAACCCTCTACACCCCCGAAAGTCAGGGAGGAGTGCCGCTGCATCATTCAATCGAGATTAGAAGTGATAGAGCATGTTGTATAATACTGCACAAGATTGTTGGATCAATCCCTCTTCACGTCACTTCATTGCAGGAAGACCCAACACTTCAACAGTTAAAGATAGAAGTGCGGGAGTTGCAGTAGGCCTATGACAATGTCCGGGGGACTGCGCAGACAATCATCCTTACTCAGCGATTGGCCAAGATCAGGGAGGCCTGGGCTCTAAAGGAATAGGTAGATGCCACAAGCTAGAAAGAAGCATGGCTTAAAGAACGTATCCAACCTTGACTCGAGGAAGCATTCACAGTCACTGCCACGATCGAGGAGAAGCTGGCCTAGATGCAAGATACATATGCGCTAAGGCAAGAAGGTGCTTTTGACAATGATGCATTAGAAAGTTGTGCACAATTGATACAATGCACAATGGAGGAATGTGTGGTAGACGTTTGTGATGCACATAAGTTGCTGGATGGACTCCGAGCGAAGATCATCACACCAGCTGAGTGAC
The DNA here is from genome assembly GCA_031772625.1 of Pinus tabuliformis. Lineage (NCBI taxonomy): Eukaryota > Viridiplantae > Streptophyta > Pinopsida > Pinales > Pinaceae > Pinus > Pinus tabuliformis. The sequence goes on along the minus strand of CM062818.1, from coordinate 2,013,812,965 downwards.
TCAAGATGAGTCATGATGATTGTGTTGGGGGCTTGTTGGGCAGCGGATCCCCCCATAGCAGGTTTTTGGAGCTTAAAGCTGAGTTTTGGTCAATGTAATGTAAAGAGACCGCAAAATGCAGGTGTGGAGCATGAGAGTCCAGGGTTGTCTACCCTAAAATATTGTAATTTAATATAGAATGTGTTAGCCTACCCATGGTCCGCAGACCATGGGAATGTATAAATAGAGCAAGGCTCTAAGTGTAGAAGTCAAATTTTAGCTGGATCTGAAGTGATATGGTTTTTTGAATGAGAAATTCACTTTGAAGTATGTAAGTCCGAGTCTTGAGTCATAGTAGTAGGAAGGGGCTCTGCAGCTGAGTGTGCAAAGGCCTGGTAGAGTCTGCAACTGTGTGCGCGGACCCCTGCAGCTGATTGCGCAGGGCAAGGTTGGGATTGTAACTGAACATAAGTTTAATAAAAGATAAGTGGATTCTAAGATATTGTGCATCTTCTCGTAGATCTGTGTGTTTATGCTTCTGTTATATTCTTATGCATCTCTTTACAGATTATGATTGCGTGCACTTGTTATGAATGTTGAATGATCGATGAGAATATTGGGCCCACAAAATTAATTTAAGATCTATAATAATAACACAGTAAAGAAAAAGGATCTAGACAACGCCTCTTTGTGCTCTTTATAGAGCTACAAAAAGGTTAGACAGCTACGTGGAGCAACGCAAGTGCACATGATCGGTTTGCAAACGTCCCAGACTTCATCAAGACATCCCTAGGGTGCGGAAACCTGGTTGTAGCACCCTCCCATACTACCTCTGGTGAGATTGTTGGCCCTCAGTTTTGGTCTATTTTTGCTTAGGGAAACCTACTTAATCCTTATATTTTCCATCCATTTTCCATCACATCCATCTCATTTTGATGTATTTTATGCATATTCAGGTGTTTAATTTTAATTTTGCAATTTCTAGAAGTTTTTATGAAAATTGAGTTTCAAGTGCAATTTTGGACTGAATCAGAAATTCCTGTAATAGCTATGTGGATGACAAATTTGCAGGACACTTGGGCTCGAGTTTGATGCATGGATGGACACTTGGGAACTAGGACTAAGCTAACTCCATGGTACAGAGAGGACAAGTCCATGCTAGCATTGTCTAATGAAAAAGCGAATAATAGTTGCTATGTTTTAAAGACACTGGAACATGTCTCTAGCCTAGACCACTCAATGTGAATGTTAATGTTACAAATGATGCTTATATTAATTGATAGATTTTAAAGTTTATCTTCAATTATGTTTCATTTTTGGGCTCAATACGATGTCACCTGAACACCCAAGATGCAACCATATGGGAAAAATAAAACTTTCCATTTCTATGAAAGATAGAATAATCAAGGGAAGAAATTTCAATCAATAATGCATCATGCAAAATGCATTCCACTAACTTTCACTTTCGTCTTCCAAATGCAAATTGTGAAAACAAAATCCAATCTTTCATTTCACTAAATGCAATACCAAAAGTAAAAAATGATTCCAAATTTTCACTATCCTAAATGAAACTTTTCGAAAGCAAAATGATTTTGACTTTAATATTTATATGAATTATTCTTTTCTTTTTGTTTTGAACGATTTGATGCACCTAATACAGTCTTTAGCTTTCAATCATCGATAAATGTGATCTATTCTCATTGATGAATCTCAAAAAATAACTTCTCAATGAAACTAATCTAATGCATTTTCACGAAAAGTAAATTTAGAAATACAATCTAAAATAGATTCAAAATGATGTTTTCAATGATTTCTATAGACAAAAACACTCAACCAATCAGCAAAACAAACATCTCAATGACACAAACAAGCAGAAAATGATGACCAATGACTAGAAACCCTCGAATTCAAATAGATTTCACTTCGAAGCCAATGAGACAAATTTTGCATCAATCAAAACATGGACAAATCCAAACATACAGGATATAAAAAGACCTTAGGGGCCAAGACACTAGATTCTAAGGAAGAAATCTTAGAAATTCTCATATTCAAGGATCGTCGCTATTTTACATATTCGAACACGTGATTATCGCTACTTTGCATAGGAAAACCCGTGATGGCATCACTACTTTCTATAGAACAAGTAGTGATGATTTCAGCAAGACCAAAAAATGAAGAATTTTTTCTCCATCATGACTGTAAAGGTAAAAACTGCGATCATTGCAACTGTAAAGGTAAAAATTGTGATGCCATTGCGATTGTAAAGGGTAAACCCACGATGGGAAAGGAATATGGGAAAAACCTTAAATGATTCCAAGAAAGAATCTAGACTTAACACTCTAAGGTAGTAATCAATGATGGTATAAATCCAGATTGATGTAAACAAGTCGAAAAATCGACGGTTGGTCAAACTAGACAAAAGGTCAGGGTGAAAGATTGGATAGAAAGGGTCATAGGCCCTAGCTGAGTCACCATTTTGTTGACAAGGTCAATCCTCTTTGCGGAGAAAGATGATCCCTCTAGCCCAATGATTGGGTCTAGCAACTGAAGTGACAATCAACTAGACATCTTCCTAGATTATAGTTGAAAAGTAGAACAAGAAAGATGTCCTACTTTGCTATGATGTTACTTTGATTTCCTTTGTTGAGATCCTCGAACCACTTGTGTCATGGACTTGTTCCTACTTCTTTTAGCACTTATGTACGTTCACAAGTGATCAAGAGACAACAAAGCATGCCAAAACCAATATCAAATCCAATAATAACCTACTTAGCTCATCAAGGAATACCAGGCCAATACATACATGAACATATATATTTTGGGAAGATGAACCAGTAGTTGTATTATAATTTAAAGAATGAAGGGAAGCTTACAACCATAACCTTGATGTTGAAAGACTCTCCTTGAGTGGTAATCCAAATCCAAGCCAAGAAACTCTCAAAACACTCCTCCTAGTCTAATGTTGGGCATTGGATCCCCCCACAACATGTTTTGGGGCTCAAAGACTCCGCGAATTGCGGGCATGTAGCACAAAGTATAGGTTGAGTCATAGGGTTGTTCGCCCTAAGTTTTGTAATGTAATGTAATGTCATTTCGGCCTACCCATGGTCCGCAGACCATGGGATTGTATAAATAGAGTGAGGCTCTAAGTTGTAAAAATAGCGAAGAAAAAAGAGATAGATGAATATGAATGGTTCGAGCATAGAGTAAGAGTCTAAGTGTATTGGGTTGTAGTAGTAGGAAGAGGCTCTGCAGCTGAGTGCGCAGAGGCCTAGTAGAGTCTATAGCTGAGTGCGCAGGGTGGTGTCGAGTTTGTAACCTTGAACAAAGAATAATAAAGAGAAGTTGATTCCAATTGCTGTGCATCTGCTTGTGTATTGCATTCTATACATTTATACTATTTTTTTATCGTGCACACTTATATGATTGTTGGATATACTGTTAATTATCACTAGTCTTACAAAAATAAGTTAAGAAATTGGGTAATAATAGGTTAAATAGTAAGGTTTTGGGTATAATAAGGATCGCGCCTTGAGTAGATCTGCATGAAGGGAGAATCACAGGTTGCGATGGACCAATAGATGCACGTAGCAACATGTGTGGAGGGTCAAACCGCAAACCGCCAGAGCTCATCAAACATCCCCAAGGTGCAGAAACCTAGTTCTAGCACCCTCCCATACTACTTCGGGTGAAACCTCAGCCTGTGGTCCATGGGTTGTTGCTGAAAGGGCCAGTAGTACTGAGATTTGTTTGGCTAAATCACCTTTGAACCTGGGTTAGGCCCCTACAAGCCAAAAAATGGCTTCATTGCTAGGACCGAGATCTGCATAAGGGATATATGATGTCGTGCCACTGGGATCCAACAAAAGAAATTGAAGGGTGGTTGGACTAGAAGATTCACGAGTTCACTGCGCATGAAAACATAAATCCGCAAGTTTCTAAAGAATAGTGGTTGGAGCGCTACTTGTATATGGAAATCCATGAAATTATATTTGCATCCTTTCTTTCTAAGCTATATGAGTGGATCGCGAAGTTAGCAGACAGTCAAGGAAGGTGTAGGCTCGACAAACCAATTGTGTGGACTTCGTAATTAGTGTGCAGACTAGAAGTGTTAGGAGATAAGGTCGAACGAGCTGTGGACCATTGGCTTGACCAAATTATAGGAGGATTTATCATTGAGTTCATGGTAGATATGACCATTATCTACAGCGAGGCAGAGTGACGTTTCATCAAGGGACAGTGAGGTAAGTATATTAAATCTTTGAACACTTGGATTAAGATGCTATTGTGTGAAAAGCAGGTTATGCGAATAAATTAATGTTTGGGACTACGCGAAGTGGGAAGATCTACAGAAGCATATGTAATGAAGAATTAGAAACCAGTCCCTTAATTTCCCGAAGAGCTTGTGAAAGTTTCTCCGAGAAGCGTGGTCAATTTGATAAGGCAACAAATTCTGCACTTACCACCTCCACCTACACTGCCACTTGTCTCACCCTCCTCACCCCCATCTCCACCCACCCCACCTCCGCCACCACCACAGTTCAGTATGGTAAGTGCGATCAAACTACTGGTATTAAGAGGAGTGGGGAATGAAGATCTGGACCAATTTTGGTTCGTGGTAAGGGTGGTATGGGAAGTGTGATGCAGGAAAGTGTTCCCTCTGCAACAAAGGCAACCCCTCTAGCCCTAGAGTGGGTCTAGTCACAAACAAGGACAGATCAACAATAGCTTTCCTTAAACAGTCATAGTTGGAGGCCTACCTCAACCGGTGGTCAATGGAGTTCTGTTGCGTTGCTCCAGCTTCTGCTTCCTCCTCCTAATGAGTGATCAACCTGAAACAATGCAAAGGAAATACAACAAAGCACGTAACTGGAGAACAACAATGATCTATTTACTCACAAAGTCAAGAAGTTATGAGCTATCAAGGTAAATTACATACAAGACATAGGAAAACATCATTGATTGTATTAATAATGAAATAAGAGTAAGATTACAACCAAAGTCTTGATGTCGCAAGCCTTCTCAGAGGGATCCAGCCAACATGTTCCTCAGTATTCACTCTCTTGAAGATGGATCTCCCAACATACAAGTCTCACTCACTCATAAGTTTTAAACAAGATTAAGGGCACTTCACAACCTTCCACAAGATATCAACAATCCCACACTTGTCACACTCACACCAGCTATCTAGCAAACTCACAAACACTAACAACACTGATCAACTAGCCAACTATCCAAAACTATCCAAAACTAGCAGTGCATAGCAATGGTGTGAGTTTTAATAGGAGAAGGAGTCTCCATGAAAGGTGGAAGAGTGAGCTTATCCCAAAGGAAGGTAGCACAATTGATGGAACTGCCATGCCAGAGAAAGGATGGCAATACAAACTATGCCAACAACCAGGTCTGGAGTCATCTGGAAGGCCGACTGTTGAAACAAATTCGCCCAATCTGGATCATCGCGGGGGCATAATTGAGCTATAGCGTTGACATCACTAGTGATCAATGTAGCCAGTTAGATCATCTCTAAAGATAAAAAGTAACCTCGCGCTGGAGCATGAAATCAGACCATCGTGGGAATTAGATGTACTTCCGCGGTGGCAGTGCAGATGGACTATTTATGAGTGCCCTTCAGTGCGTATATTTAGTCCATAGTCACGATGAGGCAGATAACTTAGGAAAAATGGGTCATTTGGTAGCACAAGAGAGCATTTGTTCAATATAAGCATGTTTGACTTGGACACATGACACAGTAGAAGGACTAGTGTGAAGACAATGACAAATTACTGTGTAACAGATGCCCCCTAAAGTGTGAATCTTGAGAGAGTGGGAGGGGTGAAATGCTTTACGAAACTGACTGAGCTGGAACACCATCTGGAAGAACCTGCACGCAAGTAAAACTGATATCTCTGATGATGAAATACATGTAGTCTAGGCATGGGCGCAACCATCCAAAAGACATACGAAATAGGTTTGTGGTATGGACGCAGCCATCCAGCTAATGAGACCATAATGATAAAGGTATGGTTTCAGCCATCCATGAAGACTCAGGTATGGTCGCAGCCATCCATCAATGAGTCATGTAATCATGAACTAATGCACGTTGCCCGAACATGGGTAATATGAGTTCGGGGTCTTGAACCTATCCAATCATAGTACAAATTCTAGCATGCGAATAGATGTGCTAAGGTCAAGCATGATAGAAAATCACTTGATTACTGGTCAATGATGAAAACTATTAACAAGCATGAGAGAAACCACCAATAATGCCAATAGTTCTCAAGGTACTAGCTAGCACAATCCAAGAAGTGTGAAAAAGGAGCTGAACTCGAACACTCTTGGAATCACCCAATCAACGACCAATGATGAAAGTCAACTGTCAGGTGTGAAGAGCTTGCCATTGAGGCATGTAAGCTCTAAGGTACCAAAGGGGATCTCTAGATCAATCTCCTGGATAATGAGCTGATGTCGATAGGAGACGACCCATTGCAGGAGGGCCATAATGTTTCCCCCATCAACGACACGAGATAAGGAACAAGTGGTGGATGGCGAAACAGAGTATCAGAGGAGAAGGCAAGGATGTAAACTGCAGAAGGATTATACTCTTGAACATGTTGGCGACACAACTCTGGAGGGTGGCAGCATTCAGATACCAAGGGATCAGAGGCACGATGGAAACGGTGTGAATTAGATGGCATGAGGCTAAGCGACAACCCAAAACTGCGGAAGGCCAAATGACGACATATGGATGTCCCAACCTGACAAGAAGCAAAAGTGTCGATGTTCAAGAGTGACTAGCTACCATAGACAATCAATGATAAACCTGTTGTTGAATCCAACCTAGTAATAATTTAATGAGCCCTAGGAAGGAGAAGCTCGAGTCTTGTCATGGTTGTTAGCGCTTGAATCTGGCCTCAGGCTAAGAAAGACAAAATCCAAGGCAACATCAAACCACTTAGCCTCGTAGCTAGCCCTACGGGGACAGGAGAGGGCTCTCTCTGGGTCTATCTTAGCAAAAGGTCTTCAAAGGGCTAAGATGACCAATAAAAAACACTGATTTTAGGCTAGTAAACTGATAGGGAAAGTTTGATTTTAAATTTTTAGGGTTTTGTTGGAAAACTGAGCACGACAATTTTGGGTGCGGGGATGAGACACAGTTTTTGCAGAGGTCTTTTTGGGGCAAGGTAGGAGATTGTCTTGATGCATTTGAAATAAGTGAATGGATAGATATGACCGGTGAGGAGTCAAGGAGAGCAAGAAGAAGCCATCGAAAGTTCTCCTTAAACAGATGAAAACATAGATATTAAGCAAACTTAAAGGCAGAGCATAGAAACCATGAATTCTACCTTAACACTTCATTTACTTAATTTGCAGAAGAGAAAAGTAGGAAAATGATACACATAACAAACTTACAAGTACATGAGAGAAACACACCATCAACACAAATCACCATAGGAATCCCAAATAGTGCTGCAAAACCCTGGTCTTTCCTTTGCCAAAATTGCAGAGATACAAAGAGTAATACAGTCTAAGCTTATCCCTCAAGAGTCAAACCATGAAAATGAGTAAGAAAATACATAATATAGGCAATATAACACATTTCCTTGCCTCTAGGGGTCGAGCTCATCATCCTAGGAGCTGTTTCAACCAATTCTAAATTGAGCACTACAATCTAGGCAATGAAAACAACTTGCCTCTATAAGCTAGGAAATCAATTCATTCATTAATTTTTTGCCATTTTATGAATGAATCTTCTAGAATAGGTTAAAAAGTGTCATTTCAACATAAAATTACATCAATGACATCAAGGAGGATGAAAAATCCCACCAAAAAGTCAAAACTGGTCAAATGCTGCGTTTCCTGAGCTGAAGGTGCAAAACTGGCAAATTTCCCTGACGCATAGCGCACCTTTCAGCCCACTTTTGGGGCACTTCCCGGCATCCAAATAAGGCACAAGTGGGCTTGTTGGAAAGTTCTGGATGTTTACTCTCCAACCCAAGTGGAATTTCTCAATTTGGTGGCCATTGGCCCCTCCAAAATTGCTATCTCCCAAGATTGCTTCATGTGTTTCCAAAAAGTGGCAGAAGGTCATTTTTTGCTTTTTTTTTACCTTTTGGGGGCTCAAATCTCCATGAAATGTCTTGGCAGTGGCTGAGAAAGTGTATTTTGTCATGAAAAATCCAAAAATACTGAGTTTTCATGAAATGGACCTCCCCAACTTAAGGGTAGCGCGAGGCGCGCTACGCGTTGAGGGTAAAAACTTGTTTTTGGCACAAAAAATTCAAAATTCACCAAAATTGCTCCAAATTTCCTGAATTTTGAGCTGGAGGTGTATCATTGAGCACCATTCTCCTTCAAGGTGGCTTCAGCCAAAATCTGAAGCGGATCGGGCCTTTTCCTCCGTTTTAGTGCCTTGGCCAAGCGTGCTTTGAGTACCTTCATTTTTGCTTTGCACACATGCATGCGGGCCCAATAATGATTCTTCATGTGGCAGAGCATGTCTTTGTCCCTGTTTGCCTTGGCTAGCAACTTCTATAAATGAGTGTTCACCCGAATGAGCATAGACCCTTGCTCAATAGGCGTCAAATCACCAGGTCTCTTGCGAGCCAAGTTCCGGTCTTCTCGGATCCTCCGCAACTCATCAAGACTGTGTTCATCCTCCAACTGCTTGTTGCGCTGCTCTAAGTATGTGATTGTCCAATTTGCCATTTCCAACTTTTGCTGCAACAAGTCATTTTCAGCCTTTTGTTGCTGAATGATCTCCTTAAGCTCTAAGCTAGGAGAACTGATATCAAGGTCAACAATATCTATGTCTGGATCACCTGATGGCCCCTCATCAATCTTGGGCTGCTTGCCTCTCTCTTGTACCTGTGCTCTTGTCGAAAGCGAGGTCCCTTCCACCTGATGTGGAGATAACACTCGCTGTGCTGATGAAGAAGGCGAGACCCCTTCCACCTGATGTGGAGATAATACTCGCCGTGCAGATGCAAATAAGGCCCTGTGGCCTCTCTGATATGTAACATATGGAGGAGCGCTGACATGCTCTGGCTCAGGAATGTCAAACTGATGTGAAGGCCCTCCCTCATCATGTACAATCTCGGGAGGTGGCTGTGGCACCATGAAGAAGTCGCGAGAAATGAAATCCTCCCAAGCAATACCCTGCTGTGCCAACTGATGCATCACTATGATCTCGATCAGTGCATAATGATATATACTTTTGAGTTGCTGTGCGGGGTTCTTCCTTTGAACTACGGGCACCATATTCTCTATATTTCGGCACATGAAAAATGGAATGTTCATCATTCGTACCCGGGTGAAATGCATCAACAAACGGATATGGTACGAATATAAACGTGAAAATCTGCCTTCACAAGTGAAATAGCACATAATGAGCCTCATCAAGGGTGCATACTCATCCCTTAGGAATCTGAAAGGAAAAACAGCAGTTAGGTGTCTCATGCATCCGGGTTTGATGTATGGTTGATAACAAAATTTTTCTAGCAGCTTGCGCTTGGTTCACTCTTCCCCAACATTTGGTATCCCGGTGGCTTGAGCAACAATTTCAGGTGATAGGGTGAAATCCACTCCTACAAGGTTCACATGGCCATTGTGAAAATGTAGGACAAACAAGCGGACCAGTTCTCTATGGTGTTGAATTTGTGAGATCCTCTCACAATATCCAAAGCATGATTGATACTGAAAACATGACATTGCAAGTGGACAGGCTTGCAATTGAGCCAAAGAAGTGGGCTCTTCCCTGACGTGCCGACCACCCTTACCACCCTTGTGATGCCTCCTTGGCACTTCTACTTCTGGTGTTGAATCACTGTCATAACTCTGCTCATCATCTGATTCGGTTTCTGACATGGTTTTGAAGGCAAGATGGCTGAAATGTATTGCTGACTTTGCAGCCAATTAACTACTGTTTGAATTTTCAAATGCTGTTACGAAGGGGACATAAATACAAGGGAATTGTTAGGGATAAGGGAACATGAGGGAATTAGGGACAATAAACATAAAGAAGGAATTTAGGGAAGGCAAGCATGGGAAATCACAAAATTATGGGATTTTAAAGTGGAATAGGGTTTGGGAATTTAAGTATGTTTTAGGAATTTTAGAGAGGAGAATTATGAAATTTCATGGGAAAATTTGAAGGAGAAAGGTGATGAAAATGAGGGAAAAATGGATTACAATGGGCAACCTTGTACAGCAAGAGAAATTTGAAACCCTAGTACCATTGAGACTTTAAATTTTCCACAACAATGTAGGGTTTTGATTTATCATTTTCATAGCATTTGAACATATTAATTTTCTCTTTCATCTTCCAAAACCAAATCTAACCATGAAGGAGAGGCCTACCTGCAATGTGCTTGAGAGAAAAATCGATTTGATGGCTTGCTGGCAGTTTGTTGAGTAGAAAACCCAACGCGTAGTGCGCCTTGCCCAACGCGTAGCGCCCCTCTGACGCATAGCGCACGTGCAAAATAACACTGAGAAAAGCTCCCTGACACATAGCGCGCCTCTGAAACTGCCCACTTTGCTCAAGAACTCCTAAAATCACCTTTGCAAGGATTCACTTAGCTTGTGAGAGGCAAATGAGTTGCTAATGAAGAGTGATGTGCTTTTATAGGCTTCCTTTAGATTTTTACTTCCCCAAAACCCACTTTATAATGTTTTGAATGTTGACACTTTTTGAATTAATTGGCTCTGACTTTTGGTTTCTTTTCTTTGAAAAATTGGTTGAAATGATGATTTCTTCTGAAAATTTTTGCAGGGATAGCTTCTAAGATGCTTTGGCAAAGGAGACCAAGGCTGCACTTCGACATTTGAAGAATTTGAAATTTTGAGAATTTTTACAAAAAATGAGATAATGACCCTTGTTTTTCAAAAACAGAGTTTTTGAAAACAAGGTGAAAGTTTAGTTGTACAATAGTGAGAATTATTGTAATGATGTTTAATGAAGGACATCCCTCTGGCCTGCTGGTCCTTTATGACCTCTCAAGACAAAAATGGACTCAACCCTAGACCTAAGACCTCAAAACTTAAAGCAAGATGAATGACCCTTTGAAGATTTTATTTACTTAAACAAACCTGAACTAGCAGTGCCAAATAGGAGGGGTATAAAAGACACAAACTCCCTCCACCGGGATTATGGCATGCCTAACGGAATGCAACATGATCACACTGATGGGACACCTAATCATGAAATGCAAAGAGCTTTGATCTCTGGTGGAGGGCTACTAGACCGACTCTAACAATGGTGATGAGTCCAGTGTTGTCAGGGTTTAACGAGTCCAACATAGGTAAAACTCGAAGTCTTTTTCATGTTTAGAGAGTTTGAAAAAGACACAGAAAAGAAAACTCCAGGGGGTCCTTTTTCGTATATTTGTGTCTCTCGAGCCCGAAAAAGTATAAAATGATACTCGAAAGAACCGCTTGACCATTATGACCGAGGAGTACTTTTCGTGATTAGTGACTTCGACCTGAAAAAGTAGAAAAGCGATCGAAATCACATCGTTTCGTAACCAATAACGAGCTTGAAACGACAAAGGCCCGACAATCTTTTCGTGTTTACATGGTCGGAAAAGAGCTTAAAGGCGACCGCCTCTTATTTCTTTTAATGATTCAAGAGGAACAACTCGGCTATCTTTTCTTTTTTCAAGTCAGAAAAGAGCGTTAAAGACGACTTTATGGATCAAGTGCACATGAAGTTGTCATAACTCCACTACCTGTAGCTCTGCACGAAGCATGTCAAACGTAAACCCATTCGATATAAAATGAACAATATACGTAAAAACATAGTTAAAAAACCATTCTAAATTAACCATGTGATAAAAAATGATAAAAAACCCACATTTATAAAATATAATTTTTTAATTTTCAAAAATTACTATAAAAAGGGGTAAATCATTCATTTTTACCATAGGTACTATTCATTTCACCTTGGAGCAATTTGGAGCATCAAAGTTGGCGAGCTGATTTCGGCCCCATTCGTCCACCATTCATCCTGAAACTTCTTCCAGGTAGATAGACTTCGTCCTACGCTTCAATTTAGTGTTTTTTCCATTCATTTTGACGTTAGATGTGTTAGTTTAGGTGGATTTTTTGAGTCGGGCTCCGCTGCTCGGTCATCGTGGGTATACCGCTCGGGTCCGCGATGACTGAAAATATTTACACATCACGTTCTCTGATCATCGCGGGAAAGTGATGTACTTCCACGATGACCATGAGAAAATAGAATTGGTAACCTCCTGTCATCGCGTCTGTTTTAAAAACAAACGTGATGGCGACGGAAAATTATGTTTTTGTGCAAATTACGCGTTGAATTTTGCAAAGGAAGTTTTAATCCATTTTTTCTCGTCATGCGGGCCATAATGGCGTTTGTCTAGCATGAACGAACGCATGATGATAATGATGTGGAAGCTTTTGCTGATGTTGGTTGCCGAAATGCATTCCGAGCATGTGGATTGCTAAAATTCTTCCTTACTCTGCACCTTCGGTCTCAACCCGATTTACTGGAGCTACTGATCTGTGCCTGGAATCCCATAGATGGGAAATTCATAATCCGAGGCTGAGACATCGAGTTCGATGCCACAGACATATACTTGCTGACCGGGCTATCCCGTCGTGGTGAGAGGCCCATTCTAGAGGGGCAGCAACCTGGGGGCGATTCCCTATAGATGATGATGGCTCAAGTGTGCCCATAGGCACGCAAAATGAGGAGCGGGAAGGTGGCAATCCCGACGATGGAGGATGTGGTTCTTCACGCTATGCTATTCATGGTGACACGGGTAGCGAGCTCCCAAGCCCAACGCAAGGCATCGAAGACCCATCTTCGGTTGGCTCTCGAATGTCTTAATCTAACCATGTTCAATTGGGTAGAAACATTGATGGCCAATATGAAGAGGCAATTTACCAACTGTCGTCGAGGAGAGACGAAGCAGTTTGGCTATGGTCGATCTTAGTCCTGCTCATGCTGGAGCGGGTGCCGACATTGCAGTTACAAGACATGGATTTGGATTTGCCCAGACCACGTGAGACTAGGACCACACGGTGGGCACACGTCATGCCACGAGGAGGTGGCGGACGACTAGTGTCATTGGGGACACTGTTTTGAGAGTGGCTGGAGTGCTAGACGATCTTCGTTGATGATTGGCCATATGTTGGCATGGACTTCCACGAAGATCTTGAAATGCAGCTGCCCGCTGGAGAGCAGTGGGATGATGGTGGTAAGACACTTGATCACATTATTTTTGCATTTTATTTTTTATAATGTTTTTAGATTTTTTTCAAGTATATGTCCTAATGATGAACGCTATGAAATTGCAGATGTAGGACCAGTGAGACCCGTCGGGCTGGCTCCAGAGGCACAGAGGGATGCACAGGGCATTGTAGCACTAGCCTTGGCTCCCCCAATTGATGATCCGGTGGAGATAGTGGCCCGAAATATTGAGGGCTTGACGGCAGGGATTCCTAATTACATGGGGGTCGAGGAGGTCCCCATAGCGTTCCAGATTCACACAGTAGGAGTGGTACCTAGGGTGCACCGCCTGTTGAGGCGGGTGGAACGAGCGGTGGTGTGCTACCGGGAGCATAACCCACCGCAGTAGACGTCTAGGTTTTATTTCCCGCTGATGATTTTTTGAAAGACATGTGTCTCGGATGTATGGAGAACACAGACTCTATTTGACACGTACACTTATTTTTGAGCACCTCGGTGTGCCACACGAGATATATATATATATATATATATATATATATATATATATAGATATATATATATATATATATATATGTATATATATATATATATATATATATGTATATATATATATATATATATATATATATATATATATATATATATATAGATATATATATATATATATATATATATATATCTATATATATATAGATATATATATATATATATATATAGATATATATATATATATAGATATATATATATATATATATATGTATATATATATATATATATATATGTATATATATATATATATATATATATATATATATATATATAGATATATATATATATATATATATATATATATATATATATATATATATATATATACATACATATTCCTATGGTTTATTATTGTGTTTTACATGCTTCTTATATGTTGTTTTGATTACATGTTACGCAAATGTCTGTCTAATACATGGTTTGCCAATGCATCAGTTAACGTGTTTAATCTTCGTGGAATATGCTGATATGTGATAAAATCAAAATTCCTTTCTAACAATTTAACACGTAAATACAACCTTAAAATCCGATGGTCTCTAACAGAATATCGCCCATTGAGCTGGTGGACGACAAGCTAAGAATCCAGGTTCACAACCAATGTATAGATACCGAGATTGATCACCTCGGCTAGTAACTCAATAACAACACTATGTTCAACGACATTGTTTGTGGTACAACCTAGACAAACACCTTGAAGGTCTACCAACTCACGATGAGGATCGTAAATCACCCATGCCGCAGAAGACAGGTTGCGGGTACTGCGGCAGGCACCATCAGCGAAACCAACGTAAGGTGCACCAGACATCTGCACAAGAAGCAAAAGACACAATAAGTGGCAATACGCCTACACACCAAGCCAAAACATGAAAACACACACACACATAACACACTTGCTAAAAACACACGTATATACAAATCAGAGTGCATGAAGTTCATGCATAATATTTTTTCAAGTAAAGCCAATTTCGGGGCTTATCCAGAGGGTTCCCTTCATAATCAATCAGCTCATAGGCCCCTTTTTGTAAAACTCGCTTTACAATATAAGGCTCGTGCCACATAGGCTCGAATTTGCCTACCCCTAGCTTATCATTCACTTGATCATAGAGCAGGACTAAATCTCCTTCAACAAAAGAACGAGGATGGACAGTATGATCAAAGTGAGTTTTCACTCTCTTCTTCTGAGCTTCAATAGCTAGAGAGGCTAGTCAACGAGTCTCGTCCAGCCGTTCTAGATAAAGAAGACGTTCTTTTATAGGAGTAGTGTTGGGGAGTAATTCGACGGTTAATTTTAAAGAAGGGATCTCACACTCAATGGGAAGGGTAGCCTCCAGTTCGTAAACTAATTGGAACGGGGTGAAACTGGTGGCATCCTTCATAGAAGTTCCGTAGGCCCATAAGGCAGAGAACAACATCAAGTGCCAGTTAGACTTGTGCATGCCAATGGTGCATTGAAGCATCGTAACTAGAACCTTGTTGATGGCTTCTACTTGGCCATTGGCTTGAGGATAGTATGGTGTCGAGCTATCATGCCGCAAGCCTAGCTGGGTTGTTAACTCAATCATCATGTGATTACAAAAATGCTTACCGTGATCGGTGACGATAGCCTGAGGGACTCCGAACCGTGAGATAACATGATTAAACAAAAATTGTGCCGTTGTGTGACCGTCTTCAGATAGTGTGGGCATCACCTTGGCCCATTTTGTAAAGTAATCAATAGCAATGATGATATACCCATGCCCCCCGGCCGAGCGAGGGTTACAGGTCATATAATCAATGCCCCATTTGGCAAAAAGGGTCGATGGTAACAACAGGGTGCAATGGAGTGGGGGGCGCGCGCATCTTCCACTGGTAGATTTGGCACTCGTGACAGGAGTGGACGGCAAGAATGCAATCCTTGAATATGGAGGGCCAAAAGTAACCAGCGTGGAGGATCTTTTGAAAAGTAGCATATCTGGACATGTGACCACCACAGGTGCCAGAATGACAGTCATTTAAAACTCGGTTAGCTTCCTCGAATGTTAAGCATCGGCAGAGAACAGAGTCGGCGCCGAGACGGTATAGGGTGTCCCCAATGATATGGTAGGGCTAAGATTGATGGAGAATCCATCATCGAGCATCCTTAGACACATCAGGATGAAAAGAAGATGTCTGTAGATAGATAATGATATCCCCATACCAGGGATCAAGGGTGCTGATTAAGAACAGAGTTTCGTCCAGAATATGGTCCTCTAACCGAGAGGGCGTAGTAAGAGATGGAAAAGAGCAATGCAACTTAGTAAAGATGAGGGATTTCTTAGATTTGGCAGTGGTGAATTCCAAGTCGAACTCTTGGAGGATAAAAATCCACTTTGAGTACTTCCCCCCAGCAACTGACGTGACAGGATGTATTTCAGCGGGTTGCAATCAGAAACCATTGTCGTGGTGCGCAATAAGATATAATGGCAGAATCGTTGGATGGCACAAACAGCGGCCAACGCCAACTTCTCAACATAAGCATATCGAGTTTCTGTATCTAGTAGTTTGCGGCTGAGATAATAAATGACATGCTCAGTGTCGTCGTCATCATCTTGAACAAGAACCATGTCAATAGTGGTATCGGCAGCGGCCAAATATAGAGTGTAGTCACGATGATAATTAGGAGGATGCAACAACAGAGTAGAAATAAGGAGAACCTTGAGGTGCTCGAAGGACTTTTGAGCAGTGGCGTCCCAAAGAAAAGGGATATCCCGCTTCAATAACTGCGTATAGCCTTTGGCCACTTCAGCATAGTTTGGAATGAATTGTTGTAAAAAATTCACTTTGCCCTGCAAACTTTGCAATTGCTGCAAATAAGCAGGGGGAGGGAGATTCAGAATGGCCTCGACTTTAAGGGGATCCAAACGGATACCCTCTTGGGAGACGATGAACCTGAGAAGTCTGCATGACTCAACGCAGAAGACACACTTATGTGGATTAAGCCGGATGCGGTAGTGTCAACAACGGAGAAAGATTTCACGAAGGTGAGCGGGGTGGTCCTGGCATTTTGCTGAATGAGCTGGTAGATCATCCAGGTAAGGTTGCAAAATGTGTCGAATATCATGGAATGCATAAGGCATTGCGCGCTGGAAGGTGGCATAGGCATTTTTCAAACCGAAATGGAACTTTTTGTAAGCGAAAGTGCCCCACGGATAGATAAAGGCGGTCTTGTGTTGATCTACCGACGCGATATTAATCTGATTATAACCAGAAAAGCCGTACATGAATGAATACATTTCACTCTCGGACACTCATCAATGAGCTAGTCAATGAAGGGTGTGGGGAAGTTATCTTTAGGACAGGCCCGATTAATATCACGGTAATCAACACAGACCCTGATAGTGCCCTATTTTTTAGTCACAGGGACGATATCGAAGACCCAATCTGTGAGTGGGATGGGTTAAATAAAACCAGCTTTAAGAAGCTTTTCAACTTCCACTTTAATAGCTGCATCCTTTCGTGTTGGCATTATGGCACATGGTTTAGAGCTATGGCACAGGTGTTGTCCTTGATGGCAACTCTCTCTGGTGACAGATCTCAGTTCAGGCTTTAAGAATGAAGGAAAAGACATAAATGCAGGTTCATCTAGATGAAGCCGCGTATACACGCATGTTAGACGTTGCAAAGGCGCGTATGCGTATACACGCACTTTCATGCAAGGAAAAGCACATGCATGTTGGAGAACTTACTTTTGGTCCATGGTATTTAGTCCTTGGTATTTGAACCTATGGTTTTGGACCATGGTATCTCGTCAGAAGTGTCGATCCAAAGTATTGGGTCCATGGTATTGTTTTATTATGGTTTTGGACCGTGGTATTGTGAAAGGCCTAAGACTATAAAAGAGGAAGGAGATCATTTGGCAAAGGATCATCTGAATTAATTGAATATCTGACAAGTGCTAGATATGAAATATTGGTGATTGGGGTTATGGTGCAGATCTGGATCTGAATGAAGGTGGAACCTTAGCGCAAAGAGAAGGATAAGTTCTATTTATGGGTCATAATCTTAAGGCTTGAACAATAGTATCTTTGTATGATTTTGATATGTTATATGTGGCGCATGCTTGATCTATAAATCCGATAATCTGGGTTAATTAGTGTCTGAATATTTGAAAGAGTGAATTATCCTTTATAGATCTATACGCAGCTTCAGTGAAGCGAAGGCACGTATACACGCTGGTTCAGTGAATAAGAACAACGTATACGCAGGTTGGTCCAAACATAGATGCGTATGCACGCAAGTTTCAGGTTATTGAAGTAGCATACATCTCTTGAGTTGGGTTCTAGCTGCTTCTATTTATTATTGCAGTGTTCTGGGTTCAGAATTTGGTGTGTGGTTACTGTTACTATGCTTTGGGTTCAGCTATCAAAGAAGTATCTACTTGATTCAGTTTTAATTGGTAAAAGGAGATTGTTTGATGCAGAAATTCTAAATGATTGATTGATGTTCATGGATCCAGTCTGAAAATTTATGAAACGTGGTCCCTGGAAGAAAGAGAAGGTTGTAGCCTTCAGTAGGCCAGCACCTACATACTAGTATCTTGGCTAGTGCAAGAGCTAAGGGGGTTGTAGCTCCCTTCCAGGAGAAGCTGGAGAATGAGAGAGGGTTGTAGCTCTCTGCAGGTTGCAGCCTGCATACTGGTAAAGGACTGCACCAGTACATTGTGAAAAGAAGTTTCTAATTAAAAGAAGATAGAGACGAATTGCAGCAGGTGGTTTTCACCCACATTGGGTTTCCACCTTATATCTTGTGTTCTTGTGTGTGATTGTCTTCTGCTCTGTTTTACTATTTCTGGTTACTGGTTATTTGATTCTGATACACAGATTAATAATCAACATCTGTAAGATAAAGTAAATTATAAGTTTGCATTGTATACATGGGTTTCCTTCTACATAGTTGCATATATACGCGGTTTTAATTAACTGAAGTAGCGTATATTATCTGGATTTGAAAAAGGGAATATTTGACTTGATAATACTGATTCACCCCCCTCTTAGTATTATTTCCAACAATTGGTATCATAGTAGGTCCTTCTGAAGAAGCTTGATATCTTGAAGGAAGATCCATCATCATGAGAAACTACGAGAGAGAAGCATCTATCAGGCCACCAATTTTTGATGGGACTAACTTCGTCTATTGGAAGGTAAGAGTCATAGCCTATCTACAATCTCTTGGTACAGAAGTCTGGGATATCATAGATACAGGGTATACTTTTCCATCCACAACTCCTACAGATCCGGCTGGTAAGAATCATTATGAAACAAATGCAAAGGTTGTCAATGCTCTATTAGGATGTCTATCTCAATCAGAATTTGTCAAGGTTATGCAGTATAAATCCGCAAAAGAAATATGGGACAATATTGTTCTGAGCTATGAAGGAGATGAACCTGTAAAACGAGCAAAACTTCAAACCCTCATAATTCAGTATGAAAATCTCCGAATGCACAATGATGAAAGTGTGGCTAACTATTTCCTTCGTGTAGATGAGATTGTTAATTGTATGAAAAATTTGGGTGAAGAAATAAAAGAGGCTGCTGTGGTTGAAAAAGTTCTAAGATCTTTGTCCCCTAAGTTTGAATCAAAAGTTTCTGCAATAGAAGAAAAGGAGAATCTACGAAACCTTACCATGTCACAGCTACACGGAATTCTGACTGCTTACGAAATGAGGAAAGGAGGACCATCAGACAGGAGAGAAGCTGCTTTCAAGGCTTCAGGAAAAGGAGATTACTATGAGTCAGGACACATGTCAGAAGAAGAGGAGGAATCAAATTTTTTCAAGAACCTTCAATGGGGTTCTGAAAAATTCAGAGGTAAGTTACCTTTCAAATGCTTTGCTTGTGGAAGAGTCGGTCACTATGCTACCAAATGTCCTCATAAGGATAAGATTGAAAAGGGTAAGGAACCTGTTAGATGGAACAAGAAATAGAATGTAAATAAGAAAAGCTATTACACTCATGAAGATAGTGATGGACTTTCAAATAGTGACGAAGATGAACAAGGTAATAAGTATAAACTTTTAATGGCTTTTGAAGATGATGATTTTGTGGATGCTATAGATGAAGAAAGTCTTTATGAAGAGATTTCTAGACTCAAAATTTGTTTAGAAGAGAAGAATGTGATCATAGATACTCTACAATTCCAACTTGCTGAAAAGGAAAAACATCATGAAAAATTAGAATGTGAAATTGTGGGACTGAGAAAAGAGATTGAGAAAACAAAAGCTCTTAATCTTAGATTTGTTAAAGGATCTGACACATTAGATGCGATTATCAAAGTGCAGCGCTCTCTAATAATCAAGAAAGGTCTGGGATATAATGAAGAAACAACTCAAGTGCAGAAACCATCTACCTCCAAGAGTTATCTTGATGCTGCAAGGAGAAGTGAACAAAGATCCAATGGAAATCAACAGGTAAATCGGGGGCAATCTACTTTAAGGACAAATAGAAGCTACAACCAGCCACAGGTAAAACCTTCTCAATTTGCCTCAAGAATGGATGTCAATAGGAACTACAATCATTTGGCTAGTAGATTTGATAATCACATGAGTTTCTTCAATGGCCAATGTTTTTCTTGTCATAACTTTGGTCACAAAGCAGCTCAATGTGTTGCCTATAAGACAATCATGACTAGAGAAGCTCATAAACAAAGGAGTATGACTGGGATCATGAAAAGGACCTAATTTTCTTCTCTTGAAAATGAAATAGAATGTTCTATTTGTAACAATTTTGGTCATGAAGATTCTGAATGCAGGAGCAGGTTTCGGCAGACAACTCAGAAGGAGCAAGCCTCAAGTGCCAAATCATGGAGAATAAAAGAACCCCAACCAAAAAGATGTGGTATAGCCTTATATGCGGAAGGGCAGGAAAATCAATGGTACATCTATAGTGGATGTTCGAAACATATGACAGGTGATAAAGAAAAACTTCAGTCATATAGTGCCTTAGAGAAGGAGAAGAAGGTTTCTTTTGGAAATGACACCCCTACTCTCATAAAAGGTAAAGGTTCTGTTCAGTTGAAAGAAAGGGTCAAAGCTGGAAATGTCATGTATGTTGATGGCTTAAAGCATAATCTATTAAGTGTCAGCCAGATGTGTGATCAAGGAATTGAGGTAATATTTCGATCAAATGGATGTAGTGTTCATGATCTTGATATAGGAAAAACAGTGATCAAATGCGTAAGGACTCCAAATAATTTATACATATTCAAAGAAGGACAACATCAATGCTATCTGAGCAAGAATGATGAACACTGGCTATGGCATAGAAGATTAGGGCATCTTAGTTTCTCACAAATAAGGAAAGCATGCAAATACCAGACAGTTCGTGGTCTTCCAGACATCAGAATCCTAGACAATACAATATGCAAATCATGTCAGTTTGGTAAGCAAACCAGAACTAACTTCCCTGAGAAGGAAGGATCAGTCAGCAGGCTGCTTGAACTTGTCCATACTGATGTATGTGGTCCAACTAGGAAAAGGTCACCTCGAGGGGAAGAATACTTTATATTATTCATTGATGACTATTCCAGGATGTGTTGGATAGGACTTATGAAGCACAAAGATGAAGCCTTTGAAAAGTTCCAATCATTCAAAGCCTTGGTGGAGAACGAATTAGATCACAGAATCAAATGCCTCAGGTCTGATCGAGGAGGAGAGTTTACCTCGAATGACTTCTTCGATTTTTGTGAAGAACATGGAATAAGAAGGGAATTCTCTACAGCTAGGACTCCTCAGCAAAATGGAGTAGTGGAAAGGATGAACAGAATGGTTCAACAAATGGCTCGTGCAATGCTTGATGAGTCTGGAACTCCTGCTACCTTCTGGGGTGAAGCCACATTTGTTGGAGTTGTTATTCTCAACAAGACAAATGTTTGGGTGAACAACACTCAAACTCCTCATGAGCTCTAGTATGGTGAGACTCCTTCGGTAAAATATTTCAAAATTTTTGGAATCAAATGCTATATTAAAAATAATGATGAATATCTTGGCAAGTTTGAACCTAGAGCAGATGAAGGCATTCTCCTTGGTTATTCTCCCCACGGCAAAGGATATAAGTGTTACAACAAAAGACTTGGAAGAATTGTTGATAGCATTGATGTAGTGGTTGATGAAGAAGGAAACATTCCTAGGCAAGTGAATTCCGAAGATTTCGAAGATGATGAGGACTATTCTTCAACATCAAATCAGACTTATGATGAAGAAGAAGCTCAAGAGGCACCAGAAGAACAGATAAGAATAGAAGATAAGACTCCATCCAGGTACGTTCAAAAGAATCATCCAAAATCTCAAATATTGGGGCAAAAGGAGGCAGGTATACAAACAAGAAGAACAATTGCAGAAGCCTCAAGCTATTTGGCATTGCTCTCCTCCACTGAACCACAAAATGTAAAAGAGGCATGCAAAGATGAATGTTGGGTCAAGGCAATGGATGAAGAACTTGAGCAGATTGAAAAGAATGACACTTGGGAGTTGGTTCCTAGACAGATGCAGATTGGGCCGGAAGCGTGGATGACACGAAAATCACTAGTGCTGGTGCATTCTTCATGGGTTCCAAATTAGTATCTTGGTTCAGCAAGAAACAAAGTTCGATTGCTTTATCTCTAGCTGAAGCGGAATATGTGGCTGCTGCATCTTGCTGCACTCAACTCCTTTGGATGATGCAAACTTTGCAGACTTTTCAAATCACTTGTACTCCACCTATCTCCATCTTATGTGACAATACAAGTGCTATCAGTATCTCAAAGAATCCTGTCATGCATTCAAAGACTAAGCACATACCGTTCAAGTATCATTTTCTCCGGGAACAAGTGTTGGAACAAAAGGTCAAATTGGAGTATGTTCCCTCTAAGGAACAAGTTGCTGATATTCTCACCAAACCACTGCCCAGGGAAACTTTTGAATACCTCAGACAGAAGCTAGGAGTAGTTGATGCATCATGTTGTTGTTGAAACCTGTCTGTTTTAGAGAAAAATGGGTGTACGCATGTTTCCTAAGGAGTATCCACGTACATACGCCGGTTCATGCAGAGACAGTCGCGTATATGGTAGTTTGAAAGAATTCAGTGGGGACAGACTCTGATTGAAGGAAGTCTGATATGGGTCTGACAAAGACCATCTGGCACAGGTTCAGGGGGAGCAGATAAACTTTTAATGATGCATTGTTGGCATTATCTTAGAAGCTTTTGGTTCTAGTTCACATCTGTTGTTGGTTTTAGGTGGGACAAATGAAGAGGGAGAACAGAAGGAAATCATGGTTGCTGATCTGAATGGTGATTGACAGATGCTACTGATATCAGTTATTGGTGACTCTCATAAGTCTTTCTCTAGATATTTTTTCTCTATGTCATGTATCTCTTTTATGGTGTCAAGGTCATGTAACGACCTATTTTGGTTTCCCCACTATGCCTGGGATGAAGATGTAATGTACTTGGTTGTCATATGTAAATTTCTGATGTATCCCCACTTGGTTGGGTGATGGATGTATGTATTGAGTCTTTTGGTGATAGGAAGGTCTTTTATGATGTATAAGTCACGGTTCTTCTTGAAGAACATATTTTTGCAGATCTTGCCTACAGTCAGGGGGAGCATGGTTAGCACAGTAGCGCAGAGATTTCAACATGTACTCAGGGGGAGCACAACCCTTTGCCCTTGATGAAAAAGGGGGAGAATGACTTTGAGGATCTTTGGATTTCCATCAAGTCCAAAGGAGGAGATTGTTGGCATTATGGCACAGGTTTGGAGCTATGGCACAGGTGTTGTCCTTGATGGCAACTCTCTCTGGTGACAGATCTCAGTTCAGGCTTTTAGAATGAAGGAAAAGACATATACGTAGGTTCATCTAGATGAAGCCGTGTATACATGCATGTTAGATGTTGCAAAGGCGCGCATGTGTATACACGCACTTTCATGCAAGGAAAAGCACGTACATGTTGGAGAACATACTTTTGGTCTGTGGTATTTAGTCCTTGGTATTTGAACCTATGGTTTTGGACCATGGTATCTCGGCAGAAGTGTTGATCCCAAGTATTGAGTCCATGGTATTGTTTTATTATGGTTTTGGACCGTGGTATTGTGAAAGGCCAAAGACTATAAAAGAGGAAGGAGATCATTTGGCAAAGGATCATCTGAATTAATTGAATATCTGACAAGTGCTAGATCTGAAATATTGGTGATTGGGGTTATGGTGTAGATCTTGATCTGAATGAAGGTGAAACCTTAGCGCAAAGAGAAGGATAAGTTCTATTGATGGGTCATAATCTTAAGGCTTGAATAATAGTATCTTTGTATGATTTTTTATCTGTTATATGTAGTGCATGCTTGATCTATAAATCCGATAATTTGGGTTAATTAGTGTCTGAATATTTGAAAGAGTGAATTATCCTTTATAGATTTGTACGCAGGTTCAGTGAAGCGAAGATGCGTATAGACGCTGGTTGATGAATAAGAACAGCGTATACGCAGGTTGGTCCAAACACAGATGCGTATGCACGCAGGCTTCAGGTTATTGAAGTAGCGTACATCTCTTGAGTTGGGTTCTAGCTGCTTCTGTTTATTATTGCAGTGTTCTAGGTTCAGAATTTGGTGTGTGGTTACTGTTACTGTGCTTTGGGTTCAGCTATTAGAGAAGTATCTACTTGATTCAGTTCTAATTGGTAAAAGGAGATTGTTTGATGCAGAAATTCTAAATGATTGATTGATATTCATGGATCCAGTCTGAAAATTTATGAAACGTGGTCCCTGGAAGAAAGAGAAGGTTGTAGCCTTCAGTAGGCCAGCACCTACATACTAGTATCTTGGCTAGTGCAAGAGTTAAGGGGGTTGTAGCTCACTTCCAGGAGAAGCTGGAGAACGAGAGAGGGTTGTAGCTCTCTGCAGGTTGCAGCCTGCATACTGGTAAAGGACTGCACCAGTACATTGTAAAAGGAAGTTTCTAATTAAAAGAAGATAGAGACGAATTACAACAGGTGGTTTTCACCCACATTGGGTTTCCACCTTATATCTTTTGTTCTTGTGTGTGATTGTCTTCTGCTCTGTTTTACTGTTTCTGGTTACTGGTTATTTGATTCTGATACACAGATTAATAATCAACATCTATAAGATAAAGTATATTATAAGTTTGCATTGTATACGCGGGTTTCCTTCTACATAGTTGTGTATATACGCGGTTTTAATTAACTGAAGTAGCGTATATTATCTGCATTTGAAAAAGGGAATATTTGACTTGATTCACCCCCCCTCTCAGTATCATTTCCAACATTTTGGGGGTGCACGGGGCGTAAACGCTGCCGAACAGGCTTAGCACCCAGATACATAGGTATCTCATGCACCACGATGCTAGGATCGATGTTGTGCTTTTATTCGTAAGACCAAGCAAAGACATCACAGAATTTGCGAAAAAGATTAGTATAGAGCTAAATCTCCTTCGGAGTACAAGTTACTCCAACATGGATATGCAGGACAATCCCTGGTTTAATAGAGATGTCGATTGGTTGGGTTCGCATGATGTTTCCCATGTTCCCTTCAAAAGACACTTGATAAACTTGAATGGGTGTCTGAAGGGGTTGGGATTGGAGACAAGGAGCAAACTGCTCGAGACAAGTAAGCATTTCTCGGTGGGCAGGGAGAAACGAGGAATGATGTTGATGATCGGACCAAGGGGGTTCCTCGAGAGACATAGTCTCGATAATGGCTTCATCAGAAGGAAATATTTCCTTTAGAGGGTCCGAAGTAGCGTCGTATCCAAGCCAGGGGGAATGAGTGTACGAGTTGAGAGCTCTGCTCGAAGGAGTAGATTCAGGGGGTGGAGCCGATGTAGCAACAATTTCGACATAGTTGAGCTCGACAGAACTCAATGGCATCTCATCGCCCCAAGATTCTATCTGATCAGTGGGGGGTAGAACCCAAGGATCAGAGTGAACAAAAATCATATTAATAGGAGCGACGTTGGGAGGTGGGAGTGAAAAAACACCCATAATGGCAAGATTTTTAAAGAGTCTAGCTCCCACACTCTCACATGGGATGGAGGTATGCTCCACAAAGGGCACGTTGCCATCGGAAGAGGAGGTGAAAAAAGACATCTGGTCTACTGTGACAATCTTCCCCTGATGAGGGAAATGAATGACACAAAATAGAGATGAAGCCATAGCTCGCATGGCATATGTCCAGCTTCATCCCAAGAGGAGGGTGTAAGTTAAATTTGCATCAACGACTTCAACTTCCACTTCGACCGTCTTCCCTTCCAATGTAATAGGAAAGCATTGGAGTATACCATAAGGGCGAGACTCTCTCCCATCGAAGGCTTCCAAGGTCGTAGGAGATTGGCTCAGAGTTGGAGAACCGATAGCCTTCCAGCAAGCAACGAACATTATGCAAGTCGAAGCACCTTCATCAATGATGGTATGATGAATCGTTTTAGAATTGATGATGACCTGGATAAGGAAGGAAATTTGGTGAGGTAGTCTCGGTATATGGATGTCGAGGTCAAAAGTGATCAAATCCAAGTTGGCGGGGTCAATGCCACTGATGGCCGATGAAAAGGACTTCCTCTAAGAGGGGCAACTCTAGAGAACTTCTAAAGTGGACATAGCTGACAGAGCCTGGGCTAAGTCCTCAATGATGCTATAGTGCTAAGTAGCATGAGCATTAGGGTTGTAAGAATATTTCTGGAGTACACCTTTAGGAGGGGGTTGGATGGGCGTCTCAGTGCTAGGTCTCTTAATATGGAGCGGTCCAGAACTGGATCGAGGAGCACTAGAGGGGACCTCAGGCTCTTTCCCGACAGGAGACGGATACTCTTTTGTTCGAGTACTAATGTGGACAGGAATCGTCCCAGCCATAAACACTTGGGAACCAAAGGGAGAAGAGGATTGAGATGGATCAGCCACCATTTGTGTTTACTACGAGGGAAAAGGCTCTTTGAGCACGGCAGGAGTCCCGGGACCACCTTTCAACAAACGACTAACTTCAGACCACCTCGAGCAGTCTTTGGTATAGTGATCCTTGTCACAGATAAGGCAAGGATACTTGGGCTTGCGTTTGGCACCTTCCTCGGGTGGGGGTTTAGGGGAATCCTGCTTAGGTTGATTAGCTTTATTCTTTCCTTTCGAGGCTTTGTACGCCGTGGTGGAATAGACGACATTAACCTCGGAAGTATTACCGGAATTGGATATAGCCTGAGAAGTATTTTCATTCGGAGCATTCGACTTTTGCTTCCTAGGGTTCACGAAATATTTCTTAGAGGGCAGATTAACAGAACCAATGACGCTGTCAACAGATGGTGTTGGTGGGGCCTTGGAAGTTCCAGGCCTCGGGGCATCAGGAAAATAATCATATAGGGTACCAGACTGGGAGTAAACCAAGTTGAGGTACTGAGCACGCACAATAGCCTGCTCTTCAGTTACACATGCCCCCATAGCAATGTCCCGTGCTATCGGACCGACAAATGAGGTCGTGAACCAGTCGGTCAGAAGCTGATCAGGAATCCAAAACTTAATCAAACGGCGACGCCATCTCCATTCATGGATATGATTGGAGATATGCATAGTCGTTGTTTGTTTTAAGGATGTTAGGAGATGTGTGCCCATTTCATATCGAATCGACAACTGAAAATGAGTTAAAAATGCCATAGCCAACGAGTTAAAATCCTGAAAAGATTTGCGAGCTAACTCAATATACCATTTAGCAGCAGAGCCAGTGAGGGTCTGTTGAAAAAGGCGGAGCCGGATTGAATCATCAAGCCACAAATTTAACGAACACCAAAGATGATAAGTCATAACATGCGCTTGGGGATCTTCTCCAACTTTACCATCAAATTTGGGACAATCACCGGGAATCTTAGTTGGAACCGGTGGCAAATACGGGTAATTGAGGGTTAAAGGACATCTGAGGCCGTGGGTAGGAGGTAGCACTAGAGTTCCAGCCAGCTGCTTGTTGCCCCCATTGATTTTGTCCGGACGGATTTGGCTCAGGAGGGTTCTGTCTGTAGGGATTTTGTCCATAGGGGTTATAGGATGGCTGACCCTGGATTTGCCCCTCAGCATTCCATTGATTACCAACTTGGCCTGCAGAAGCAATGTATGGTTGCTGGTAATTCTGATAAGGACTTACCTGCAGTTGTTGATAATTTTGGTACGGGGCAAATTGGGTTTGCCCTTGGGATTTCTGGAAACCATAAGGTGGCTGGGCTCCAAACTGAGCCTGGGAGCCATGCTGTGTTTGATAAGCGGGTTGGGATCCAACCTGCATTTGAAGACCGGATTGGGTCTGAAGCTCAGACTGGGGATTAAAACTGGGTGGAGCTTGAGAAGCAACAATCATTTTAGTTCCTGGTTGAGCAGGCCCAGATGGATGTCCTTGAGAGAACTAAGGTTGAGCCACCTGGCCAGAAGTTTGACCTAGTTGAGATTGAGATTGACCCATTTGCCCATAAGGTTGAGCTTGCTGGGTATTGGGCTGTCTTTGCACAACTGAGGGTTGTCCTAACGGACCGGATGGCTGAGCAGACTGGACAGTTGGTTGACCTAATTGGATTTGAGGCTGACCAACTTGTCCAGATGGTTGACTAGACTAGACAGTGGGTTGGCCTTGCTGAACGTAAGGTTGACCGACTTTCCCAGAAGGGTAGCCCTGCTGGACACCACGTTGACCTTGTTGCAAGTAAGGTTGTCCCGGATTACCAGAAGATTTCCCAAAATAGGTAAAAGATGAACCACCAGAGGCTGAAGGTTGCCTTGGAAGGGTTGTCCTTGTGGACCTCCAAGCTGCCCTAGATAAGGTTGTCCGTAACAATCACCCAACCTTAAGTGGAAACAAAAGTGACTAGGTTTAACGATGCTGGAGCACGTCTCTAGCCTAGACCTCTAAATAGTGTGTGTTATGTTCCAATGTGATGAGCCCCAATTTTTGGTAACAATTTGGGCTCATTTGGCCTACTGACCTTGCTCAACCCTTCATCTTTTATCACTTATGCATCATTTCTTAGTATATTCGTGTTATTTGTAGGAAGAAGGGCAGGCATTATATCTATGTGGCTAATACATGATGATTTCAGGTTTTTTGGCATTAAATGGAGCAAAGACCACGCAGAAGGAGACAAGGAGACAACAAAGGTGGCATTGCAGGTTTATAGGGAGGTTGTCCATAGTCTTGAATGACTTCGCTCGTGATCTCCACCCTAACTCTGAGCTCCAACAGCTATCCCCACCGAGCTAAAAGGCAGCCAACGGATTCTACAGGAACAGCAGTTCACTTTCAGTTGGACAGCCAAGCTCCACTAATTGAGGAAGCCAGCTTGATCCTCATCATGTATAAATATTGAGGCCGTAGCCTTTGATAGGAGCTTTTTGAACTTTTGAACTACTGTTGCAATTTCTAAGCACGAGCTACAACTCGGTTTTTGCTTTTTGTAAGCCAGTTTTGGCATGATGTTAGACTCATGATTATGATCTTTTAATAAAGGCAGGCAGCTTTGGATTCAATTCTGAGTTCTTAAGGGAGCTATAGCTCTCAGGTTAGGGCCCAACCTGAGAGCAATAGACCTCCTTTTCCTTGTATTGCTATTTGTCTTTCCTTTCAGCACTTCATTTCTTTGCTTTGACATGCATTTGAAAAACACAGTCTGCTGATTTAGTTTCTTTAATGTGATTGAGTAGGATTAGTTTATGGTTAAAGTGCTTTCAGTAGCTTAGATTAGGGTAGGAGGATTAGCATTCATTAGAGCTCCAAGAAAAGGTTGACAGTGCACTCACTGCCATCTCTGTTTAGAGATTGGGGGTGTAGACCGTACCGACCACCAAAAAAATGCAGTCTTATACGTTCATGCAAGCTGCAACACAGTCATTTCAATCATAGAACCGTCCATGCATTCCGATCTTAAGCAATACTTTTTCGTTCCAACACCATGCACGATTTCTCTCCACAATTTACATTGCTGCTCGTTGGTTTAATAACACAGTTACGATAGGTTGATGAATTCTCGGTTTTGTGCAGATTTGTTTCCTTTACACTGCGTAGTATCACTCTGTTATCTTCTTCTTCTTCTCAACCACGCCTAGAGCCACCTACCCAACCTCTGTTCAGCTCGTTTGCTTTCCAACCCTTCTACTTTTCACGTAGCTCCATCTTTTTGACTTTTCATTGCTTCCACCCTTCTATCCACCAACCAACTTTACCCACTCTTTCTCCATCTGATCTCTCTGTCCCTGAGCCATCACAAGCTCCCTTTTCATCCTACCTATCCACCCATACAGCTCCTCGACTCCTCCATCACCCAAAACTCCAACCGCATAACATCCTGTAGAAGTTAGCAGACTTCCTGTAGAAATCCCGAGCTTCCTGTAGGATCCCCTGCAGACATCCTGTAGAAGCCTGCAAACTCGGTTGCCAAGCACTCGAACGTTGTGGACTTCTATGGAATGATGTTAAGGATCCACTGGAACCTCTCCTAGCCCTCCTGACCTTTTTCAAGCCTTCCTTCCCTTCGAACCACCCCTGCACAGTCAAAACCTAATAAGAAACAAGGTCATAATAACTCCAACCACTTAAGAAAAAATATAAAAACAATGTTCTTTTCAATATAAGTAGTTTAAATTCATGCATCTCATATCACTAGAAGTAATGGCATCATTTTTAGGAGTTACATTCCCACCATTGCATCATAGAGATTAAACTAGTCAGATTAGGGTTTACTAGGGTTTCCATGTTTTGTTGGCTTTTAGTTCATTATTGCAAAGTAGGTTAATTTCCTTTGAGATAAGCCTTCGTCCATCATTTAGAAAGATTCTTCTGAGAACATATAGAAGTTGGCTTGAGCCATAGCGGACTTGTGCCAGCTGACCAAGTGACAGCTGCGACAAGAGCCAGTACTTGTGCATACAGCACCGTCGCTTCCAAGTTTGTTACGAACTACCGGGTTGATAAAATTAGAGATAGGAAGCTCCAGGAGTTGTAGCATTGTTGCTACAATACTGGAGCCCACCATCTTTTTGGCGTCATTGCCGGGGAAGCATCAGAGTATTGGTGATTGTTGCTTTTCTTCTATTTTCCACTACAATCTTCTGCTAAGTAGTTTATTTCATTTCCATTCTGCAAAGGTAGCATAGACATTTCCTGCTTTCATAGATTAGCATTTCTCGCTTTCATGGATTAGCATTTCAATTCTGCAATTTCATTTCTGCAAGCGTAGATTAGCCTTTCAATTCTGCAAGCGTAGACTAGCATTTCCATTCCTGCAATTTCATTTGAGCAAAGTAGATTAGTTCTTTCCTGCTTTCAATATCTGCATATTTATTTCAGTAAGATAGTTAGTTGTAGATCAATCTGTTTCAGTTTTGCAGGTACCAAAGAAAAACAAAAGCAATCAAAAAAGTCCTTCCATTTCATGCCTCGTAGGAATCGAGATAAAACAAGCAAATTCTTACCCAACACCCCCACCACATCACTGAGTCACCCTTCTCTCTTCTTCAGTGACAGTGATCTAGAAGAACCTATAGGTGAACCTTCTGAGATATACGAAGATCCTATAGCAGAAGAAGAAGTAGAAACCATCCCATCTGAAGCTATGGCTGACAATAGAAGAGAAGATGAGAGAATAGAAGGTGCCTTCCCCATCCGAGAGACCAATGGAGAGATGAAAATGAAGAACATTAGCCCCTCCTCTTTACCTCACTTCCATGGACTGACTACTGAAGATCCTGATACCTTCCTGTTTGAGTTTGCTGTCCTTTGTAGAACCTATGACTATACTGAAGATGAGCAGAAGCTGAAACTCTTCCCTTCCACTCTTAAGGATGCAACATTATGCTGGTTCATGGGCTTACCTGGGAATAGTATCACTACTTGGGCTCAGATGCAGCAAGCTTTCAATACCAAGTACCGGGACTACTGTAGGTCCAAGGAAACCAAGGGAGAGATCTTTCGGATGACCATGGGAAATGATGAGTCCTTAGAGGATTACGAGGAGAGGTTCCAACTTAGCTATAAGCGGGCCAGGTGCACACTTGACCCTGAATCCCTCAAGTTGGTCCTGCTCCGAGGAGTCCCTGAAGACCTCTTAGATACCCTTCACATGTTAGCTGGGGGGGATATTTACCAACTGCCTTATGAGGACATCAAGACCGTGTTTAGAAACCACTCCAGGGCAGCTCGGAAACGAGGTAGAGGAAACCTCCTCTCAACTGGTGTCCCTTTCTCCAAACATGAGTTTGCAAATCAATTGGAAGATCTTAAGAGTGAGGTAAGACAGACCATTGCCATGCAGCTGGACACATTCAGGATCCAGCAGAAGGAGGAAGAAGCTGAGAGAGCCTTGGCTATCTTCTGCCCTAGATGTAAAAGGAGACACCCTAAGAACGAATGTCCATTGCATTCGGTTGAAGTGTGTTTCGTTTGTGAGGAGGACCATCCCACAAACCAATGTCCAACCTTACCTGGATTTAAAGCCATGTACCAAGGGACAGAAGCTCCCACTGAACCTCTCTATTACCTCAACCACAGGAGGCCACAAGGACCTAGACCTTACCAGCAGGGGATGCAAGGGGCACCTCAAGCTTATTACAACCCCAACCAATCGACTCCTATGCCTTCCTGGGGTCCCCCTGCTCATCCTCAAGGATAATTTTAGGGGCGAATGTTCGCCCTTTGGCGAAATTAAGGGGTTTTAAATTTTTAGTGGGCGAATATTTTGTATCATAGTACATTTTTACAAATCACCTCAAATAGCCCACCTTATTTTAAGGGAGAGGGTAAAAAAGGTAAATTTAGCCCTTGAAATTAGGACTTACAAACTTCCATTTGCCCATTTTCAAGAATAGGTTTTATTTATGTGAATCCATTCGCCCATTTTGAAGACTAGGTTTTATTTAAGTGAATCCTATGGGCCAAATACCATATTTATAAAAGAGGTATGGTAAATTAATAAAAATATAAATAAATGAGAGGTATGGTAAATAAATAAAACATTTTTTATATTTACTCATAAGTCACCTTATATACATGTAATGGTGTAAACAAATAAAAATATAAGTAAAGTGGAGGTATGGTAAATAAATAAAACGTCTTTTTATACTTACTCAAAAGGTATGGTAAATAAATAAAAATATAAATAAACTAGACGTATCGTAAATAAATAAAACCTCTTTTTATATTTAGTCCATAACCCTGGTTCTATTTATGAAGGATCAAGAAAGAGGTTCTATTTAAGTGAATCCTATGGGCCAAATACCATATTTGTAAAAGAGGTATGGTAAATTAATAAAAATATAAATAAACCAGAGGTATGGTAAACAAATAAAACATTTTTTTATATTTACTCCATAAGTCACCTTATATTTACGAACACTCAAAAAATGGGTTATATTTAGGTGAAACCTATGGCCAAAATACTATGGGACAAATACCATGGACTAGATTGTTATTAATACCATGCAAAAAACCATTATTAACCCTAATATTAGAATTAATAAAAATAAAAATGGCACATGGTATTGACCCATGGTATTCACCAAAATGGCACATGGTATTGACCCATGGTATTCACCTAGAATGTAGCCTATTTAAATGGGGGAATTAAACCAGCATGTAGCCTATGCTAAGATTCACTAGGACTTTATAAAGTTTTATTATTTAGTGAAAGACTCGCCAAGATCTTACAAGATTTTATAATTGAGTAAAATATTCGCCATGCCTGGTGAGAGATTCGCCAAAAAATTATGTATACATATAATATTATTGATAAAATCGCCTTCCATTTTTCCTATATACCATGGAGATTCGCCCATTTATTATATTTATAAATTTAGGGGGGGTTCTTAAAATTTTCCCTACTCATCCTTCCTGGTCTATGCCTCCTCCATGGTCTTATCCACCTCAGTACCCTACTCAACCCACTACTCATTCTTATCACTCACATGCCCAGCCATAGCCTCAGTGGAATGCACCTCAGTCGGGGTGGAGGCCCCAGTACAACACTCCTCCCGCCATTTTGCCTCCACCACCAGTTCAACCTCAACCATTACCTCCTGCTCCTCCAAGGCAACCTCAAATACCTGCTCAACCGAACCCGAACCCCAACAATAGACAGGCCCAGCAGGTATACACTGGGGAAACATCATGCCCTACTTATGCTGTGGAGATCCAGGAGATCAATCTTCGATCTGGAAAGACTCTTCCGGATCGCCAACCTCCTCCCCCAGAGGATGAGGAAGATAAATAGGAAAGTGAACCAAAAGCTATTCCACCCTTTCCTGAGAGACTAACAGCCACCACACAACCCAACCCAGAGGAGGATGAGCTTCTGGGTGAGCTCAAGCAGTTGTGTGTGAAAATACCACTTCTCCAAGCCATCACGGATGTGCCTATATACAACAAACTGGTTAAGGAAAAGTGTTTTAAACACCCAGGCAGGCGAAAGAGAGATGCTTCAACCATCAATGTCTTAGGACAACTATCTGACCTTATGTTAGGACAAGTCATCTGCCCAAAGTATCTAGATCCTGGGAGTCCTGTAGTAGATGTCCACATCAATGGCACCATCATACCTCTCACTTTGATTGATTTGGGGGCTGCCATTAATGTGATGACCAGGGATACCATGCTCAAACTCAATCTTCAGGGTTCCTTGAGGAAGACCTCGACAGTTCTGCAACTTGCAGATCGCTCCACTGTGACTCCCGAAGGGATTGTGGAGGATGTCTTGGTCTCTGTCGACTCTTGGGAATACCCTGCAAATTTCTTGGTTCTGCAACCCAAGGCAAAGCTTACTGGATATCCTCTTATTTTGGGAAGGCCTTGGTTAGCCACTGCAGATGCTTACATAAGTTGTCGTGCAAGAAATATGACCATCAAAAATGGTCCTATGTCCAAGCAGCTAGTCCTATACCCTCCTGCCCAACCTTCCTTAGAGCATGACTTACCACTTTGGTTGGAGGAAGGAGAAGAGGATGAAGTGTACTCAGCACCTTTGTGCACCCTAGATACCACTAGAAGAGACCCCCCAACCGAGGATGACTTGATTGAGACCTTGATCCAGAATCCACCTTCTAGTGCACTATCCTTAGAAAAATTGGTGGAGGATGCCCAAGCCAGCACCTTAGTGGATCTTTGTACAACCAACCCTGTCACTCCCAGAGTCAAGAATGTGGAGTTTGGCCCTGAGAGAACGTTAAAGATCAGCTCCTCCCTATCTCCTTCCCAAGAAAAGGAGTTGTGTAGCTTGTTGGCCAGTCACCTAGATGCTTTCGCTTGGAGCTATAAGGAGATGAAAGGAGTCCATCCCTCGGTCTGTACCCATCACATATACATCAAAGAGGGTTGTAAACTGGTTAGGCAACCTCAGAGGAGAATGAATCCAGCCCTTAAGGACATTGTCAAGGAAGAACTGCAAAAACTGTTGGATGCCGGATTCATTTACCCCATCTCAGATAGTGAATGGGTGTCCCCTCTGGTGTTGGTTCCCAAGAAAAATGGGAAGTGGAGAATCTGTGTGGACTACCGAGAACTGAACAAAGCCACCAAGAAAGACCATTTCCCTCTACCTTTCATAGATCAAGTGTTGGATGGACTGGCAGGAAAGAAGTTTTTCTCTTTCCTGGATGGGTTTATCGGGTACAACCAAATCCAAATCAGCCCGGAAGACCAATATAAGACCACCTTCACTTTTCCTTGGGGTACCTTTGCCTACCGAGTTCTTCCCTTTGGGCTATGCAATGCTCCTGCTACCTTCCAGAGAGCTGTCTTGAGCATCTTCTCGGAGCTGGTCCATGATGCAGTGGAAATCTATATGGATGACTTCACTCCTTATGGGGCCAACTTCCAGGAAGCATTGTCCAATCTGGGAAAAGTCCTAACCAAATGCATTGAGATGAACCTGTCCCTTAGTCCTGAAAAATGTGAATTCCTGATGACTGAAGGGACCGTGCTAGGCCATACCATTTCTTTCCAAGGGTTATAGGTGGATCCTAACAAAATTGCTCTCATCAAGAAGGTTCCACCTCCTCAAAAGGTAAGGGATGTTCGGAGTTTCTTAGGATTAGCAGGGTATTACAGCAAATTCATTAAAGACTTCAGCAAGCTAGCCTCGCCATTGTTTGGCCTGTTGGCAAAAGATGTGGAGTTTAAGTGGACTGACGATTGTTAGAGGACTTTGAATGAATTAAAGGACAAGTTGGTGTCAGCCCCAATCTTGAGAGGTCCAAACTGGGCCCTACCTTTCCACATCCACACTGATGCCTCGAACAAAGCCATAGGTGCAGCTTTAGGACAAGTTGAACAAAAACTTCCATATGCCATTTACTTTGTTAGCAAAAACTTGTCCAAAGCTGAACTGAATTACTCTGTAACCGAGAAAGAGTTTTTGGCTGTGTTCCATGCACTGAGCAAGTTCCGACATTATATCACTGGCTACCAAACATTTGTACATACAGACCATGCTGCAATTAGATATTTAATGAATAAACCAGATGTGAATGCTCGTATTATTAGATGGTTACTTTTGTTGTAGCAGTTTGATTTGACCATTGTTGACAAACCAGGTAAAGAAAATGTTGTTGCTGATTTTTTATCTAGATTGGATTTGTCTGCAGATGAGGATGGAACAGTGGATGACCAGATGCCCGATGAACATCTGTGTGCTATCTCAGCACTCTCTCCATGGTTTGCTGATATAGCAAACTACCTTGTTTCAGCATAGTTCCCTCCGCACCTATCTTCAAGAGAGAAGAGCAGAATCATCAGAAAAAGTGCCTCGTTTACTTGGATCGAGGGCAATCTGTTCAAGCTTGGCCCCGATCAGATCTTAAGGCGTTGTGTAAGGGAGGAGGAAGTCTTTGATATCCTCCTCACCTGTCATGATGGGCCTTGTGGAGGACATTTTGCAGCAAAGAGGACTGCCTTCAAAATCCTGCAGGCAGGCTACTATTGGCCCACACTTCATCAAGATGTCAAAAGATATATCAACCAATTTGACCAATTCCAAAGAATGGGGAAACCGACTCAAAGGGATGAGATGCCTCTCCAACCTCAAGTGACTCTTGAGCCATTTGAGAAGTGGGGTATGGACTTTGTGGGTCCAATCAACCCTCCTTCAAGGCAAAGGTCTTACATCATTGTGTGTACTGACTACCTGACAAAGTGGGCAGAGACTAAAGCAATCAAAGCAGCAATAGAAGAGAAGGTGGCCGAGTTCTTAAGAGAAAACATCTTCTACAAGTTTGGCTACCCAAGAGAGCTGGTCACCGATCAAGGGAGCCAGTTTACATCCAACCTAGTTGAAGACCTACTAGCTCATCACAAGATCAAGCATAGGACTTCCACCCCCTATCACCCTCAAGCAAATGGGCAGGTGGAAGTCACCAATAGAGCATTAGAAGGGATCTTGACTAAGGTGGTGAGCAGCAGCAGAAAGGACTGGCCAGATCGCCTGGTTGAGGCCACATGGGCTTACAACACAACCTTGAAGACCACCACCGGCTTCACACCTTATGAGCTGGTCTATGGGAAGAAAGCTTTGTTGTCCATTGAGTTCGAGTACAACACTTTGAGGATGGCAGCTCAGCTAGATCTAGATCTCAGCCATGCACAACAAGAAAGGTTATTGCAGCTGAATGGACTGGACGAGCACCGGATGCAGGCCCTCCTTCACTCAGAAGTGGTTCAACTTCAGAGAAAGGTATGGCATGACCAACACCTCCATGAAAAGCAATTCCAGCCGGGAGATTGGGCTTTGTTGTATGACTCCAGATACAAAGATTTCAAGGGGAAGCTGAGAACTAGATGGCTAGGACCATATGCAGTGGAGAAATGTCATGACAATGGATCTATTCTTATTCGGACCATTGATGAGGAAGCCATCCCCATGCTTGTCAATGGGCATCGATTGAAGATCTACAGGAATCCTCTCTCCAGACAAGAGTTCATCAAAACTATGGAGAAATCAGTGATGGTCATAGAGAAGGGTTCTGCCTCTGCTTTGGGCATACCCTGAAAGATTTTTAAAAAAAAAAAGAAGAAGAAAAAATAATAAAGATCCTTGGGTGAAAACCTTTTTGAGGCGCCCAAGGCAGGTGGTAGGGGTGAAAACCTCATTGAGGTGCCCCTATTGTCTTTCAAAAAAAAAAAAACAAAAAAAAAAAAAAAGAGATGTGAAAAATATCCTTGAGTGAAAACCTCTCTGAGGCGCTTAAGCTAGATGGCAAGGGTGAAAACCTCATTGAGGCGCCCCTGTTATCTTTCAAAAAAAAAAAAAAAAAAGAGAAAAAAAAGAAAAAACAATAAGCACAAAAGACAAGGACAGCAAGTTCATAATGTAAAATTGCATGCAGGTTGCAGGTGTTCTATGGAGGAGAGGAAGCCTCTCAACTCAAAGCCAAGGATCCTTATCATGCTGTCAGGAGACCTCACCAGCACCTCCTCCAAGAATACTCATTTTCTCCAAGGTATGTGCACAATTTCATCACGGCTTGAGATTTCTACAGGAAGATGCAGCTTTTCTACAGGAAGATGCAGATTTTCTACAGGAAGGTGCAGACTTTCTACAGGAAACGCAAACTTTCTACAGGAAGCTCTGTATTTCTACAGGAAACTTCCTGTAGAAGTTCGGGACGGCCCAGAATTCATTTTATGAGGAGATCTAACGACTAAGGACCAGTTTGGACGCATGCAAGCTACTGTTGTCACCCTTGCACACTGCTGTCACCTCGTCCTACCATCCTTGTCGACATGCAACGAAGTTACCTGCACCAGCAAAGCAGATCGTTGAGTTATCAAAGAGGAAGCAATTTTCAAGGTAAAAAATGCTGAGATGTCATACCATATCCATCCCAGCCATCCATGAGCTCTGGGAGCGTGTTCGTGAGGCCAAATCCTTCGTCATGCAGCATGCACCCGAGGAGGAAGAATTGTTACAAGACATCCCGCGGGAGTCCTGTAACAGTTAAGCCCGCTAGAGTGTACACCAATCACAGCGCTGGCCATATGCAACGAAAACGTGGGCGCATGCAGCCAAAGCATCTAGTCTATCATCGGCAGCCTGTAAACATGAATCTTCGGGCCTGCGCAAATTCATCAGCAGCAAACGAATCCACTCATCATCGTCCAAAAACCGAAAAATCGTGTTGCGGCCGCACAGGTAAGTGTCTCGACCCTTTCTTTCGTCAGATTGCATGAATTTTACTTTGAATTGTTTGCAAAGTGTGAAGAGAATGGGTTGAGCGGCTATATGGCCAGTTGACTGGCCACGTCGACCAGTTAATGGTCTAGTCGGATGTTTGGGTGGCGGCCATGACAAAAGGAATGGGCAGCACACACGTGAGAGCAATCCCGTCAGGAAAAATGGATTTAGCAGAAGAGACGGCGGTGGATCTGCGGGGGGATGATGCGGCAGTAAGTGAACTCGCAGGCAAATGATGGGATGACGTCATCCAACGGTCCGGCGGGGACAGCTCACCCCCGCGCCACGGATTCCGCCGATTCAAATCTAATCGGCTAGATCGCCCCATGCATTTATCATTCACCGTTTGGAACTCGAGTGATCATCCGGATCCCTCTGCAGTTCGAAACTCCGAGCCTTTGGCTATCAGAACGCCTATGAAGCAACCCCGAGAGCGCAGACCAACTACAGTCTTTCCCAGAAATCGCGCGCTGCTCCTACAGGAAAGTTGTTTCTACAGGAAGGCGGGTTCCTCACGTCAAAAGGTGGCAGATAAAAATGTAAACCTGAACTCTCCATGCAATTGGCTTTTGAAGGTGGCAGAATCGTCGTCTACAGTCTGGTCATAGAAAACTGTTGCAATTATTGTCTGCTATGCATAAACTGTCATTCTACAGGATGTCAGTGTAATTAAGCTGTGTTAAGGTCCTCAGAGATAAGCTTCGTGGATTTTGTGCATGACAGAAGCGTAATTCTATGCTCTGTCTCAGTAGACCAAATTTCTTCCGCGTTCGCCACCTCTAGTTAAAGCAACAGTTTTTATCATGCCGGGTGGGTTCATTAGAAGGGAACCCACTGATCCAACAAAGTTAAGGGAAAATCGTGAGGTGGTGGAGCTCTTCACACGAGCACAATGGATATCCTTCTGTGACAAATTACAGGGTTATGACGACGAAGTGGCAGAAGAATTTTTACAAGCTCTGAGGCCGAAATCCAAAACATTGGCCACCGTGAACTTCAGGGGCCTAAGCCTCAAGCTCACCCCGCAATATATCAGTCGAATTACTGAACTTCCAATGGGTTTGCCATGGGATAAGGAAGAAAGGAAGTTGAGCCAACAAGCCAAGAAAGAATTCTTTCCCCCAGAGGAGGAATTCTCGGAGGACAAAAATGGGGTGCGTAGAGCCAGTTTGCTGCCACCATGGAATGAAGTTAGCCTGCAGATCATGAAGTATATAACCTGTGAAGGCCGTTTTAGCATTGTGTACGGGTATCACTTTTGGTTGCTCACTGAATTGAGGCACCAGATTGATCTTCCTGTAGAAAATAAACTGAGCATCCGCTATTTCCTGCTACAGTCTCTAATTGAGTGTGCCACAAAGTTAAAAGAAGGCATACCAGACCAGGTAGCCCACCATGGATTGATCAAACTTCTCGTGGACGATGCGCTTCATTCATATAAGGTTCCTCTCTCATGGGAAGCATTCAGAAATTTGACAAGAGATGGAGACATAAGGATGTTGACCGAGGAAAGTGGTTCCTCCAGCAGTGAGGAGAAAGAATCAGTGGCCGTGGGAGAGAAAGAAACAGGCCAGAAGACCCCGACCACAGTACAGAAGAAAGAGCAAAAGAAGAGGCATGAGAAAAAGGATGAAAAAGAAAAAGATGACACACCCATCTTGACAGCAAGGGAGAAAAGGTTGCAAGGCAGAGTGGACAAGGCTGAGAAGGTCCACATCAGCAAAAGTACCTCATCAGCACCCGCAACCAAACAAAAAAGCAAACCTCATGCAGCAAAGCAACCCAAGGCGGCAACACCTGTTTCTACAGGAAAGCCGAAACCAGCTTCTACAGGAAGCCCGAAAATCATTGAAAAAGGGTCTTCTACAGGAAGCCCGAAAATTATTGAAAAAGGGTCTTCTGCAGGAAGCCCGAAATTAACAGAAAAAGGGTCTTCTACAGGAAGCCCTGAAAAAGTGAAACCCAAGGAGAAGAAGGCGGACATTCTAGCAAGGGAGGCAGCCGCTGTGCTGGCCACCCTCAGCACGCCACCTAAGCAAAAAGAGAAGAGAAAGAGGGAGACCCCTCTATACTTTAAAGCTCGAAGAAGTGTCAGAATAAAGACGAGAAAGCCACAGCCTTCGTCCAGCAGCCCGATTGTTATTGAAGATGCCCCTACTTCACCCAGTGAGAGGTCCCCCTCGAAGATATCGGTCACCTACGAGAGGGGTGTTGGCATTATGATTCAGGTGTTGTACTTGATGGCAATGGTAAATCAAGAAGGACGCAGGAAATTTTGTTCAGCAAGTGCGTCCCCGCAGGTATTCCATACAGAACCCGCGTCCAGGGACGCTGGCCAGCCGTTCAGAAGGTGCGTCCGCCCAGTGCACACATTTCAAGGTAGAGAAAAGCTCGTGGGGGCTTCTTGTGTGGTATCTAGCCGACGGTTGCGTGTTTCTATGGTGTCGGCTCGTGGTATTGTTCCACGCTTTGGGGAGAAGCTTGCCTATATAAAGCAAAGGAGTTCATTTGGATTAATCATCATCTTGGTTGATCATCTCTTGCTGTGATCTAGTCCATATCTTTAAGGGTAAATCTTCTAATGGACTACGATCTATATGGCGCATGATCAGATCTGTGGATCTGAGTGTTTGGGTTGGTTCTGAAGTCCTCTTATCTTCTATATCTAAAGGGACGCAGATTCAGTGAAGGGAAAGTGCGCCGGGACGCAGTACAGTAAAGGATCAGGTGCGTCTCTGAAGCGAAGGACGCGGCGCGACTGTGGTATTGGGTGCGTCTCTGAAGCAAAAGACGCGGCGCGATAGTGTTGATGTGTGCGTCGGTCGCAGACAAGCAAAAGTAACAGTGCGTCTGCACGCAGAACAGCATAAGGTATACTGCGTCCAGTCGCAGGCCACAGAAAGAAAATATGCGTCCCTGTCTCAAGATGATCTGTTAACTGTATATTTCTGTTCATAAGGTGTTCTGGGTTGTTTCTGTAATTACTGATCTGATATCTGTAGTAGACTGTATCTGTTGTATACTTGTTGATCATTTTGAAAAAGAAGTAGGGGGTTGTAGCTCCCTTCCAGGAGAAGTCTGGAAAACGAGAAAGAGTTGTAGCTCTTTGCAGGTTGCAGCCTGCGTGCTGGTAAAGGACTGCACCAGTACAAAATCATTGTAAAAAGAATTTCTTGAAAGAAGATAGAGACATTATTGCAGCAGGTGGTTTTTCTCCCGCATTGGGTTTCCACCTTACATCTTGTGTTCTTTGGTGTGACTGTCTATTTTCTTTATTCATGCTCATTGTTTTATGGTACTGATATGCAAGAATATTTCAAAAGATCAAATAAGGAAGATTTGGTAAATTGCTAGATAATACTGATTCCCCCCCCCTCAGTATTATTACCAACAATTGGTATCAGAGCAAGGTCCTTCAGAACAGCTTGATCGCTTGAAGGTAGATCGTTCATCATGAGCAACTACGAGAGAGAAGCATCAATCAGGCCACCCGTCTTCGATGGGACAAACTTCAATTATTGGAAGGTAAGAGTTACTGCATATCTTCAATCTCTTGGTACAGAAGTTTGGAACATTGTAGAATCAGGCTATGCCTTTCCTTCAGTTACTCCTACAGATCCAGCTGAGAAAAAGCAGTATGAAACAAATGCAAAAGCAGTCAGTACTCTATTAGGAAGTATATCTCAAACAGAGTTCATGAAGGTCATGCACTTCAAATCAGCAAAAGAGATATGGGACAAAATGATCACTAGCTATGAAGGAGATGAACAGGTAAAAGAAGCTAAACTTCAAACTCTCAGGATTCAATATGAGACTCTCAAGATGTATAATGATGAAAGTGTGGCTAATTATTTTCTTCGAGTAGATGAGATTGTTAATTGTATGAAAAATTTGGGTGAAGAAATAAAAGAGACTATAGTAGTTCAAAAGATTCTAAGATCTT
The DNA here is from genome assembly GCA_031772625.1 of Pinus tabuliformis. NCBI lineage: Eukaryota > Viridiplantae > Streptophyta > Pinopsida > Pinales > Pinaceae > Pinus > Pinus tabuliformis. Next base: position 2,013,770,101 of record CM062818.1, on the reverse strand, counting down.
TATCTCCCAAGTTTGAATCTAAAGTATCTGCAGTAGAAGAAAAGGAAAATCTCCGTGTTCTCACTATGTCTCAGCTGCATGGAATTCTAACTGCTTATGAAATGAGAAAGGGAGGTCCATCAGACAGAAGGGAAGCTGCTTTTAAAGCATCAGGCAAAGAAGATCACTATGAAGCATGTCATGTTCCAGAAGAAGAGGAAGAAGAATCAAACTTTGTCAGAAATCTTCAAAGGGGTTCTGGAAGGTTCAGAGGTAAGCTACCTTTCAAATGTTTTGCTTGTGGAAGAGTAGGTCATTATGCTGCAAAATGCTCTTATAAGGATAAAGGAAAGGAACCAGTCAGATGGAACAAGAAACAGGGTACAAATAAGAAAAGCTACTACACCCATGAAGATAGCGATGGCTTATCAAACAGTGATGAAGATGAACAAGGTAACAAATATAGATTGTTAATGGCATTTGAAGATGATAATTATGAGGATGCTATAGATGTGGATAACCTTTATGATGAAATTACTAGACTCAAGAGATGTATAGAAGAAAAGAACATGATTATTGATACTCTACAATTTCAGATTGATGAAAAGGAAAAACATCTTGAAAAATTAGAAGGTGAAATTGTTGGTCTTAGAAAAGAAATTGAGAAAACAAAAACTATTAATCTCAAGTTTGTCAAAGGATCTGAAACGTTGAATGAGATTATCAGTGTGCAGCGATCTCCTCTAAATAAGACAGGTCTGGGCTACAATGGAGAAACTTCTCAAGCTTCCACTTCAAAAAGTTATCTTGATGCAGCAAGAAGAAATGAGCAAGAACACAAGGAAGATCATCAGGTAAAGCAGGGACAAACTTCAAACTATCAGGGGCAATCCAGCTTAAGGGTGAACAAAAGCCACAACCTGCCACAGGTAAAACCTTCTCAATTTGGTTCAAGAATAGATGAAAATAGAAATTACAATCAGTCGGCTGGTAGATTCAATAATCGCAGAAACTTCTTCAATGGACAATGCTTTTCTTGCCATAACTTTGGTCACAAAGCAGCCCAATGTGTTGCGTATAAAACAATCATGACTAGGGAAGCTCAAAAACAAAGAAGCATGACAGGGAATACAAAAAGGACCTATAACAATTTTTCAGCTCTTGAAAATGAAGTTGAATGCTCTATTTGCAATAATTTTGGACATGAAGATGTTGAATGTAGAAGCAGGTTTCCGGAAAGAAAGGTACAAGAACAAAAAAGGGAACAAACCTCAGGCACCAAAACATGGAAAATAAAGGAACCTCAAACAGAAAGATGTGGGATAGCATTCTATGCAGAAGGACAAGAAAATCTATGGTACATTGACAGTGGATGTTCAAAGCACATGACAGGTGATAAAGAAAAACTTGAATCTTATTCTAATTTAGAAAAGGGAAAGAAAGTCTCTTTTGGAAATGATACTCCTGCAACTATAAAAGGAAAAGGTATTGCTCCTTTAAAAGAAGATGTTAAGGCTGGAAATGTTTTGTTTGTTGATGGACTAAAGCATAATCTTCTAAGTGTAAGCCAGATGTGTGATCAAAGAACCGAGGTTATATTCAGATCAAATGGATGTCTTGTTCGTGATCTTGATACAGGTAAAACAGTTCTCAAAGGAAAAAGAACTTCAAATAATCTATACATTTTTGATGAAGAACAACAACAATGCTATTTAAGCAAGGATGAAGAGCACTGGTTATGGCATCGAAGATTGGGACATCTAAGCTTCTCACAAATAAGGAAAGCTTGCAAATATCAGGCAGTTCGCGATCTTCCAGATATCAAAATTCCTGACAACACCATGTGCAGATCATGTCAGTTTGGAAAACAGACTAGAACTAACTTTCCAGAGAAAGAAGGATCAGCCAGTATGCCTCTTGAGCTAGTACATACAGATGTATGTGGACCATTCAGAAAAAGAACACCTAGAGGAGAGGAATACTTGATATTATTTATTGACGATTTCTCCAGGTTTGTTTGGTTAGGACTTATGAAGCACAAAGATGAAGCTTTCGAAAAATTCAAATCCTTCAAAGCCTTGGCTGAAAATGAATCAGGTCACAAAATTAAGTGCCTCAGATCCGACAGAGGTGGAGAATTTACTTCAAATGAATTTTTCGATTTCTGTGATGAACATGGAATAAGGAGAGAATTTTCTACAGCTAGAACTCCTCAGCAAAATGGAGTAGTGGAAAGAATGAACAGAACAGTCCAGCAAATGGCTCGTGCTATGCTTGATGAATCAGGAACTCCTGCAACCTTCTGGGGTGAAGCTGCACATGCGGCAGTTATTATTCTCAACAAGACAAATGTCCGAGTGAACAGCACTCAAACTCCTCATGAGCTCTGGAGTGGTAAAACTCCTTCAGTAAAGCACTTCAAAATCTTTGGGAGCAAATGCTATATCAAAAATACTGAGGAGCAGCTTGGTAAACTTGATCCTAGAGCAGATGAAGGAATTCTTCTTGGCTACTCTCCACATAGCAAAGCATACAAATGCTACAATAAAAGACTTGGCAGAATTGTTGAAAGCATTGATGTAGTGGTTGATGAGAAAGGATACATTCCTAGGCAAATACATCGTGAAGACATTGAAGAAGATGAAAGCTACCCTCAAAGACAGAATGATGAAGAAGAAGAACCGCAAGAACAATTTCAAGACGGACCTCACGAAGAAGCAGAAGAAAGAACAAGAATAGAAGAAAAGACTCCATCCAGATATGTTCAAAAGAACCATCCAGAATCTCAGATCATGGGACAAAAGGAAGCAGGTATACAAACTAGAAGAACAGTTGCAGAAGCTTCAAGTTATTTGGCATTACTCTCCTCTACTGAACCACAAAATGTGAAAGAAGCATGCAAAGATGAATGTTGGGTGAAAGCAATGGATGAAGAACTTGAGCAAATCGAAAAGAACAATACTTGGGAGCTGGTTCCTAGACCAAAGGATAAGAATGTTATCGGAACAAAATGGGTTTTCAAAAATAAATTGAATGAAAATGGAGAAGTAATTAGAAACAAAGCCAGACTTGTTTGTAAAGGGTATGCACAGCAAGAAGGAATAGACTTTGAAGAAACTTTTGCTCCTGTTGCAAGACTTGAGGCCATCCGAATGTTTCTTGCTCTCTCAAGTTGTCAGAACTTCAAAGTATTTCAAATGGATGTGAAATCAGCTTTTCTGAATGGAGACTTGGATGAAGAAGTGTACATTGAACAGCCAGATGGTTTCATTCTTGGAAACGATCCAAATCTTGTATGCCGATTAAAAAAGGCTCTCTATGGTCTCAAACAAGCTCCAAGGGCTTGGTACTACCGATTGGACAAATATCTTCATCAACAAGGTTTTTCAAAAGGTTCAGCAGATAGCAATCTTTATATAAAAGTTGAAAATGACAAATTACTAATACTTGTTGTGTATGTAGATGACATTATTTTTGGCAGTAATGAAGAAGCTATGAGTCAAAGCTTTGCCTCAGTCATGCAGAAAGAATTTGAGATGTCCTTGCTAGGAGAACTGACATACTTTCTTGGTTTGCAAATCCAACAAAAGAAAGGAGGAATCCTTTTATCTCAAACCAAGTATCTCAAGCAGATTTTGAAGAAATATGGCATGGAAGATGCAAAACCAGTATGTACACCCATGGTTACAGGATGTAGTCTCAGTGCAAATGACAAATCTGCAGCAGTTCATCAACCAACCTACAGATCTATGATTGGAAGTCTACTATATTTGACAGGTACCCGACCAGACATCATGCATGCAGTTGGAATAGTTGGAAGGTTTCAGGCAAATCCAAAGGAGACTCATCTTCAAGCAGTAAAGAGAATCTTCAAATATCTTCAAGGGACTCAAAATTATGGCCTATGGTATCCTAGAGATACAGATCTCACTCTTCATGCTTATACAGATGCAGATTGGGCCGGAAGCGTGGATGACAGGAAAAGCACAAGTGGTGGTGCATTCTTTATGGGTTCTAGACTGGTATCTTGGTTCAGCAAGAAACAGAGTTCAATTGCCTTGTCTACAGCTGAAGCGGAATATGTTGCGGCTGCATCTTGTTGCACCCAACTTCTTTGGATGATGCAGACTTTGCAGGATTATCAAATCACTTGTACACCTCCTATTCCTATCTTATGTGACAACACAAGTGCAATCAGCATCTCAAAGAATCCGGTTATGCATTCAAAAACCAAGCACATACCAATCAAGTACCATTTTCTCCGGGAACAAGTACTTGAACAGAAGGTCAAGTTGGAGTATGTTCCTTCTAAGGAACAAGTTGCTGATATTTTCACCAAACCGTTGCCCAGGGACACTTTTGAATACCTCAGGCAAAAGCTGGGGGTTGTTGATGCATCATCTCACTGTTGACCATCTTCCTATTGATGGTATAGGCTCAGGGGGAGCACATAATGCATTGTTGGCATTATGGAGAAGGAGATCTTGGAATTAGCTGCAATATGTCTCTGTCTCCTTCATGATGGATTTCTGGTTACAAATCTGGAGAAGCATGAGCATAGGGGGAGCATACCCTTTGCTCTTGATGTCAAAGGGGGAGAATGATGAAGCTGAAGATTATGTGGTTGCCATCAAGTCCAAAGGGGGAGTTTGTTGGCATTATGATTCAGGTGTTGTACTTGATGGCAATGGTAAATCAAGAAGGACGCAGGAAATTTTGTTCAGCAAGTGCGTCCCCGCAGGTATTCCATACAGAACCCGCGTCCAGGGACGCTGGCCAGCCGTTCAGAAGGTGCGTCCGCCCAGTGCACACATTTCAAGGTAGAGAAAAGCTCGTGGGGGCTTCTTGTGTGGTATCTAGCCGACGGTTGCGTGTTTCTATGGTGTCGGCTCGTGGTATTGTTCCACGCTTTGGGGAGAAGCTTGCCTATATAAAGCAAAGGAGTTCATTTGGATTAATCATCATCTTGGTTGATCATCTCTTGCTGTGATCTAGTCCATATCTTTAAGGGTAAATCTTCTAATGGACTACGATCTATATGGCGCATGATCAGATCTGTGGATCTGAGTGTTTGGGTTGGTTCTGAAGTCCTCTTATCTTCTATATCTAAAGGGACGCAGATTCAGTGAAGGGAAAGTGCGCCGGGACGCAGTACAGTAAAGGATCAGGTGCGTCTCTGAAGCGAAGGACGCGGCGCGACTGTGGTATTGGGTGCGTCTCTGAAGCAAAAGACGCGGCGCGATAGTGTTGATGTGTGCGTCGGTCGCAGACAAGCAAAAGTAACAGTGCGTCTGCACGCAGAACAGCATAAGGTATACTGCGTCCAGTCGCAGGCCACAGAAAGAAAATATGCGTCCCTGTCTCAAGATGATCTGTTAACTGTATATTTCTGTTCATAAGGTGTTCTGGGTTGTTTCTGTAATTACTGATCTGATATCTGTAGTAGACTGTATCTGTTGTATACTTGTTGATCATTTTGAAAAAGAAGTAGGGGGTTGTAGCTCCCTTCCAGGAGAAGTCTGGAAAACGAGAAAGAGTTGTAGCTCTTTGCAGGTTGCAGCCTGCGTGCTGGTAAAGGACTGCACCAGTACAAAATCATTGTAAAAAGAATTTCTTGAAAGAAGATAGAGACATTATTGCAGCAGGTGGTTTTTCTCCCGCATTGGGTTTCCACCTTACATCTTGTGTTCTTTGGTGTGACTGTCTATTTTCTTTATTCATGCTCATTGTTTTATGGTACTGATATGCAAGAATATTTCAAAAGATCAAATAAGGAAGATTTGGTAAATTGCTAGATAATACTGATTCCCCCCCCCCTCAGTATTATTACCAACAAGGGGGAGCCCAAAAACAACTACTTGGAAAAGAAGGGTAGACCAATCGGCTTCAAAATCCCGGCTCAAGGTCAAGGAAACAGAGAAGAGGGAAGGAGCGGCACCGTCATCGCCACCAAGGGCAGAACAGGTAGAGCCACCAAGAGTAGGAAAGAAAGAGCGTATTCCGGAGCCTAGTTCTCGGCCAAGGACAAGGAGCTGGGGCAAAATTGCTCAAGGATGAGCAAATATTTTAGCTGGGGGGGTGATGATGAGCCCCAACTTTTGGTAACAATTTGGGCTCATTTGGCCTACTGACCTTGCTCAACCCTTCATCTTTTATCACTTATGCATCATTTCTTAGTATATTCGTGTTATTTGTAGGAAGAAGGGCAGGAATTATATCTATGTGGCTAATACATGATGATTTCAGGTTTTTTGGCATTAAATGGAGCAAAGACCACGCAGAAGGAGACAAGGAGACAGCAAAGGTGGCATTGCAGGTTTATAGGGAGGTTGCCCACAGTCTTGAATGACTTCCCTCGTGATCTCCACCCTAACTCCGAGCTCCAACAACTATCCCCACCGAGCTAAAAGGCAGCCAACGGATTCTACAGGAACAACAGTTCACTTTCAGTTGGACAGCCAAGCTCCACTAATTGAGAAAACCAGCTTGATCCTCATCATGTATAAATATTGAGGTCGTAGCCTTTGATAGGAGCTTTTTGAACTTTTGAACTACTGTTGCAATTTCTAAGCACGAGCTATAGCTCGGTTTTTTCTTTTTGTAAGCCAGTTTTGGCATGATGTTGGACTCATGATTATGATCTTTTAATAAAGGCAGGCAGCTTTGGATTCAATTCTGAGTTCTTAAGGGAGCTATAGCTCTCAGGTTAGGGCCCAACCTGAGAGCAATAGACCTCCTTTTCCTTGTATTGCTATTTGTCTTTCCTTTCAACACTTCATTTCTTTGCTTTGACATGCATTTGAAAAACACAGTCTGCTGATTTAGTTTCTTTAATGTGATTGAGTAGGATTATTTTATGGTTAAAGTGCTTTCAGGAGCTTAGATTAGGGTAGGAGGATTAGCATTCATTAGAGCTCCAAGAAAAGGTTGACAGTGCACTCACTGCCATCTCTGTTTAGAGATTGGGGGTGTAGACCGTACCGACCACCAAAAAAACGCAGTCTTATACGTTCATGCAAGCTGCAACACAGTCATTTCAATCATAGAACCATCCATGCATTCTGATCTTAAGCAATACTTTTTCGTTCCAACACCATGCACGATTTCTCTCCACAATTTACATTGCTGCTCGTTGGTTTAATAACACAGTTAAGATAGGTTGATGAATTCTCGGTTTTGTGCAGATTTGTTTCCTTTACACTGCGTAGTATCACTCTGTTATCTTCTTCTTCTTCTCAACCGCGCCTAGAGCAACCTACCCAACTTCTGTTCAGCTCGTTTGCTTTCCAACCCTTCTACTGTTCACGTAGCTCCATCTTTTTTACTTTTCATTGCTTCCACCCTTCTATCCACCAACCAACTTTACCCACTCTTTCTCCATCTGATCTCTCTGTCCCTGAGCCATCACAAGCTCCCTTTTCATCCTACCTATCCACCCATACAGCTCCTCGACTCCTCCATCACCCAAAACTCCAACCGCATAACATCCTGTAGAAGTTAGCAGACTTCCTGTAGAAATCCCGAGCTTCCTGTAGGATCCCCTGCAGACATCCTGTAGAAGCCTGCAAACTTGGTTGCCAAGCACTTGAACGTTGTGGACTTCTGTGGAATGATGTTAAGGATCCACTGGAACCTCTCCTAGCCCTCCTGACCTTTTCCAAGCCTTCCTTCCCTTCGAACCACCCCTGCCAAGTCAAAACCTAATAAGAAACAAGGTCATAATAACTCCAACCACTTAAGCAAAAATATAAAAACAATGTTCTTTTCAATAGAAGTAGTTTAAATTCATGCATCTCATATCACTAGAAGTAATGGCATCATTTTTAGGAGTTACATTCCTACCATTGCATCATAGAGATTAAACTAGTCAGATTAGGGTTTACTAGGGTTTCCATGTTTTGTTGGCTTTCAGTTCATTATTGCAAAGTAGGTTAATTTCCTTTGAGATAAGCCTTCGTCCATCATTTAGAAAGCTTCTTCTGAGAACATATAGAAGTTGGCTTGAGCCCTAGCGGACTTGTGCCAGCTGACCAAGTGACAGCTGCGACAAGAGCTAGTACTTGTGCATACAACACCGTCGCTTCCAAGTTTGTTACGAACTACCGGGTTGATAAAATTAGAGATAGGAAGCTCCAGGAGTTGTAGCATTGTTTCTACAATACTGGAGCCCACCACAATGCGTTAGATTTATTCAGTTCATTTTAGAGTTGATCTTGGATTATGTTTCAGTTTTCAGGCCATACTGTATGTATATAACAAATCCTAGGATGCAGCTAGAATGAATGAAAAATCATTTTTCTTCAATGAACACCTACCTACAAGAGGGTAGAGGGATCATTCCCAAACCAAGAAAACCAAGACAGCAAAGGCAATCACTCAATGCATACAGACACCAATTCCTGAAGTGCACGGCTACTACTAATGAGAGGTCTTATCATTCGCTTTCCAATATGCAAACTTGAAATGCAAATTCACTTTCACTTTCGTATACTAGATGAATGCAATCCTTTTGATTTTGATGTCTTTAAATCTAGAAGAAACAAATAAGTAACGAGCAAGTGTGGAAAAACCCGGTTGATCCAAACAACTGTGATCTATGTTCAGTAGTGAAAAGAAATTGAATCAATGCCAAAGATTGGTTCAATCACAATCACTAAACAATCAACCAAAGGCAAGCAAAGGGGAAGGCTCAATCAAACCAACAAAAAGCTGCGAACGAACCTTGGGCAAACAGGCAACCAAGCCAACCAATTCAAGAAACTTGAAATAATTAACTAGGCCACATAGGCAAAAAAGCAAGATTCATTCAACAGAGCTGACAAAAGAGTGCCTCAACCATAAACAGTGAAAAACAAGCTACTAAGCAGGTGAGAAAAGCAAGGGACCAGCAGGAATGATGGACTCAGGAGGCAGAATTGAGAAAATCAATTCTACAACAATCAACGCAGGTAATACATAAGCAACAAGTGCTAATAAAGCACTAGCCGCAGCAACAGAGTGATGTCAATGTGGAAGTACATGAATTTTCCGCGATGGTCGGAATTTCAAAATCGTTGTGACTGTGAGGTGTAATTACGTGATGCACAGGATACTACAAAAAGTCAAGCGCGATGACAACGCAACTGTTAAATTTAAATCCACGATGACGTTCAAAACAATGATAGGCGAACCAAAACTCCCAAATCAAAAGTAATCAATCCTTCAATCAAATAGAGGTACTTCCCAGATCAAGCCAGGAAACTCAAAATACTGGTAACTAATCCCCAAACTTCAAAGGAGACCAAATCAAAAACCAAAACAAGAGCAAACAAAGGAAGAACAAAGGCCAAACTCCCCAGCGGAGTTGCCAATTTGTGATGCAGGAAAGTGTTCCCTCTGCGGACAGAGGCAACCCCTCTAGCCCTAGAGTGGGTCTAGTCACAAACAAGGACAGATCAACAATAGCTTTCCTTAAACAATCATAGTTGGATGCCTACCTCAACTGGTGGTTGATTGAGTTCTGTTGCGTTGCTCCAACTTCTGCTTCCTCCTCCTAATGAGTGATCAACCTGAAACAATGCAAAGGAAATACAACAAAGCACGTAACCGGAAAACAACAATGATCTATTTACTCACAAAGTAAAGAAGTCATGAGCTATCAAGTAAATTACATACAAGACATAGGAAAACATCATTGATTGTATTAATAATGAAATAAGAGTAAGCTTACAACCAAAGTCTTGACGTCACACAAGCCTTCTCAGAGGGATCCAACCAGCATGTTCCTCAAGCATTCACTCTTTGAAGATGGATCTCCAAACATACAAGTCTCACTCACTCATAAGTTTTACACAAGATTAAGGGCACTTCACAACCTTCCACAAGCTATCAACAATCCCACACTTGTCACACTCACACCAGCTATCTAGCAAACTCACAAACACTAACAGCACTGCTCAGCTAGCCAACTATCCAAAACTAGCAGTGCGTAGCAATGGTGAGAGTTTAAATAGGAGAAGGATTCTCCATGAAAGGTGGAAGAGTGAGCTTATCCCAAAGGAAGCTAGCACAATTGATGGACATGCCATGCCAAAGAAAGGAGGGCGATACAAACTATGCCAACAACCAGGTCTTGAGTCATCTGGAAGGTCGATTGTTGGAACAAATTTGCCCAATCTGGATCATCGCGGGGGAATAACTAAGCTATAGCATTGACATCGCTAGTGATAAATGTAGCCAGTCAGATCATCGCTAAAGATAAAAAGTAACCTCGCGCTGGAGCATGAAATCGGACCATCGCGGGAATCAGATGTACTTCCGCGCTGGTAGCGCAGATGGACTGTTTATGACCACCCTTCAGTGTGTATATTTAGTCCACAGTCGCGATGAGGTAGATAACTTAGGAAAAATGGGTCATTTGGTAGCACAAGAGAGCATTTTTTCAATATAAGCATGTTTGACTTGGACACATGACAAAGTAGAAGGACTGGAGTGAAGACAGTGACAAATTACTGTGTAGCAGGAAGCACAAGGCATCATGGATGACAAGATCAAGAAGGCTACACTTGTGAGTGCACTACAGGATTGCACATTAACATGGTAGATCAAGCATTCGAATGGAAATCCAAACACATGACTCGTAGAAATTTAGACCACGTTGAATAGGGAATTTAGCAAGCCAAAGTCAAAAACACAATCAATCATTAGGTTTAAGGAGATCACAATGCTCCCGAGCAAGACCCCCTGGGATCTAGAACAAAGGCTAAAGGGTATGATTCACGAAGCCAACATGATGTTGATGGATGGACAACACCGCACATGGTTTGTAGTGTCACTAACACTGCACTTAAGGACGGCATTGTCACAGAAAAAACTTTCCACCCAGGCTGAAGCTTTGGAAATGACCATGAGATTGCATGAAATCCCTATACAAGACCCCGTTTGGGAGTCCAACAAATCCATGTGCAACTGAAAAATCTGTGTTTGGAGATGTAGAGTTTGAAACAGGATAGGACACCTTGGCTAGAGGCGTACGAGGAGATATGGTGCATAAAATGCAAAGGCTAGGGGCATGACAAGGACCACTGTCCAGTGTTCATGAATTACTTGGTAGGAGGAGGGCCGATGTTGTTAAGACCCAAGGCACAGGCAGGACAAAGCACGGTGCCTGGATTATGGTGTGTGATATGTCAGATAGGAGAAAATCATACTGCGGATAATTGTCATCTATTGTAGAAGTATACGTAGATGTCCCAGCAATTGTTTTGTAATTTATGCAGGACGGTAGGCCATGATGAATGCACCTGCAGAAGCTACAAACTAATGATGGATCAAACTCCTACCGACTGGGTGTAGACCAAAACGCAAACCCTCGACCCAAATGGAGGAATGGCACACGTTGGATTTCAAGGGTGCTATCGAGGCAGAGATGGAATGGGACCAGGAAGGGGTTGCGGATAATTAATTCGTTACAATTGCGGAGGGCTAGGACACAGTCCCACGATTGTACAAACCCGACAAGGACATCATGCTTGTACTATACTCAGTTTTATCATGAGGTACAAGACTGCCCTACATTGATAGCGAGACTGTGCAAAAAAGTGGTACTTTAGCCCCCTCAGACTCAGAAATTGCAGATGATGAGGTCTGAGCCACGCAAAGAAGACTCGAATGTAAACATGATGCTCAGGTGCAGTATGACCACTGGTGATGATAAAGGGAAGCAGTCCGAAGAAAATGTGTGGGTTCGTAAGGCTCCTACAAAGGAGCCTAAATATGATTTAGAACGTGCGAAGGAGACATTCATGGAAGCTAAGAAGAGCTTCACGGAGGCCTCCACTTCAGGTAGTAAGGATCAACTAGAACCAAGGATGGATCCTTCAATGCTCACTACCTTGCTGGAGACATGCATGAAACTACTACACGACAACAAGGCAGTAAAAGGACTATAGGAACTTATCACTAGGTGCATGGGGTCAGGAGAACTGCGCGTGGTCTGGAAACTTGGAAAGCATGCATTAAGCACAGGAAGGGTGTTGGGTCCCTATAATACTAGTGATTACCCCATTACTATTGTAGTTATACCCCTTATTAATATTGTTGTGCCCCTATTGCCCCCATATTGTTATTACTGTGCCCCATAGAATCCCTCTATTGTTATTTTTGTGGCTTTATATTATTATTGTTAGGTCGGCTGGGTTATATTGTGACTCCTTAGACTCCTATATATAGAAAGGAGGTTTTGTCATTTGTATCATCCAAGAATTGTTCATTTATGTAATGTAAAGGAGGTTGCCCCCTCGAAGAGGCTGAATTCTAAGGCGTTGATCTATCTTTTCTATCTTTTCTTGAGTTGGTTTCTTAACATTTGGTATCAGAGCTTTGGATTCTAGGGTTTCGCTGCTCCAAACAGGTCATCGTGGAATTTTCACTATAACTTTTTTTCTGCGACATTTCAAAACTTGCAAAAAAAAACCATTTGAGAAGAAATCGCGCTGAACCTCTTATCCGAATTTCAGAGCTTTTCGCGCTATATTTGGAGAGATATGATCTGAGGAATTTGGTCTTTTTGCAGACTCCTGAATTACATTCCAAACAGGTGACTTGGGGAAAATCGTCATAACTTTCTCTCCGGGGATCGGATTGAAATTTCGTAAGAAGGTACAAAAAGAGGATAGAATGTAGTTTCGTGTATGCATTTTTCAGATCCAAAGGTTGAAACAGTGACTCGTGGCACGTCGTACAAGTTTGCTCTACTGAACTAGTCTATAATCAAGTCATTGTGGGAGATTTCGCATAACTCTTCCTTGGAGAATCCAATTTGGGTCAGACTTGTGGCATTGGAAAGAGAACACAGAGGGCTACTGTAGGTCACAAATTTAGAACTAGGTGATTGGAAAGTACAGAGATACATCAGAGTCAATATCGAGCTCCTACAAAGTGAAAAAAGGTGTGTAGATTTTCTTAAATTTTTGCTTAAGCTTGGTTTGAAAATTTATTTTGAAGGAATTCAAAGGGCATAGTAGAGCATTATTATCGGTAACTGATGCCCCGAGGAAAGAAAATTCAAACACCTAGTAAGGAACCTGAAAGCTCTAGCATGACTCATGAAGAAGAAGAAGAAATGCTATATGATATATCAAAATTACAAGAACAAGTGCAACAAGTGTCACTTGCACAAAAAGCAACAGAATCTAAGATGGATGGTTTAAGGAAAGATGTAGAAGCTAATATGGATGGTTTAAAGAAAGGTGTAGAACCTAAGATGGATTGTTTAAAGAAAGGCGTAGAAGCTAAGATGGATGGCATGGAAGCTAAGGTGAATGGCATGGATGCTAAAATTGATGGCATGGATGATAAGATGGAAGAATTGAAGATAAATATGAATAAATTGCTACAAGAAATGGTCACTAATGGTGAAAGGGTACTAAAGGAAACTCATGATGAGAACAAAAGAAATGTTAATCATGATTCCATAGACTCTAATGTTGGATCGAAGACTCACCATATTCCAAAAATCGATATGAGGAAGTTTGATGGCAAGGATCCCACCACATGGATATTACAGATGGAGCAATTCTTCGATCTCAATAATGTGCAAAACACACAAAAGGCACGTATGGCAACTTTATATTTGGAACCAAATCAGTTTGTATGGTATCAATAGCTTTGCTCTCATAAACGATTTATCACTTGGGCAATTTTTACGGAATAATTGATAGCACATTATGAAGATACAAAAAGCAACACTTTTTTTAGCCAATTGATAAGTCTCAAACAAAAGGGTTCAATAATGGAGCACATTGAGGAGTTCCAAAAATTGAACATAAGGGTAAAAGATATTCCAAAGAATCATAGGATTGACGTGTTCATAGGGTCTTTAAAGGATAATATCCAACATGATGTTTGCCTTTGGGAACCTGATTCATTAGAGAAGGCATTCAGGTTAGCAAGAAAAATGGAAAGCAAAATTATGGAAACCAAGAAGCATACCACTCACAACTATAAAGATGGAAGTGTTGTTGCCCCTAGTCTTCCACAACCTATAAGGTTGACACCACAACAATTGGAAGAAAAAAGAGCAAAAGGGCTTTGTTATAGTTGTGATAGAAAATACACTAAAGGTCATAAGTGTGTTGAGAAGAAATTATTCTACATAGATTGTGAAGAGGAAGAAGAAAAGGAGCAAGGAAGGTCAAAAGAAGAGGATATACTCCAGGAACAAAGCCTAGATGAATAAAAAATAAATACAACCATATCTTGCAATTCATTGGCGGGAATTACCACTCCTCAAACCATCAAGATAGAAGGACAAATCAAGAAGAAAAAGGTAATAGTGTTGATTGATTCAGGAAGCACCCACAATTTTATTCATTGTAAGGTAGCAAAAGAATTGAATTGCTTCCTATATCCAGCACCAGAGTGTCAAGTGATGATTGCAAATGGAGGAACAATAAATTGCTCTGGAAAGTGCCATAATATCAAGCTATCCATGGGAGAATATGTATTGACTAGCCCAATGCTTTCCATTCCAATGGGAGGTGCTGATGTTGTACTAGGATTCCAATGGCTACAATCCTTGGGTACAATAGCTTTTAATTTTCAAGAACTTTTCATCAAATTTTCTACGGAAGGAAAGGAAGTTGAATTAAGGGGTATTGCAGGGAAACCAGGAAAGATAATCAGCTCTAATGGTATGACAAAGCTTCTAAAAAAGGAAAAAAGAGGTGTAATTGCACAATTATGTTCGCTAGACGTTTCCACATCGGAATCATCTATTTCTCCAGATCTCCAAAAAGTCCTGGACAATCATTCCAAGGCATTTGAGACTCCCAAAGGTCTCCCACCTATGCATGATCATGATCATGCTATTCATCTTATTCCAGGAAGTGTTCCTCCAAACATCAGGCCGTACAGATATCCCTATGTCCAAAAGAGTGAAATTGAACGTATGGTTGCAGAAATGCTAGAGGCTGGTATAATTCAACCGAGTCAAAGTTCTTTCTCTGCTCCAGTAGTATTGATGCACAAGAAGGATGGATCATGGTGCATGTGTCCTGATTATAGGGAGCTCAACAAGCTCACTATTAAAGATAAGTTCCCCATTCTTGTCATTGATGAATTACTGGATGAATTGCATGGATCAATTTACTTCACCAAGTTGGATCTTCATTCAGGATATCATCAAATCAGAATGAAGACTGAAGACATTCCGAAAACAGCATTTAGAACTCATGAGGGTCATTATGATTTTTTGGTCATGCCTTTTGGCCTTACCAATGCACCTTCAACATTTCAAGGTTTGATGAATTCGATTTTCAAACCATTCCTTAGAAAATTTGTGTTAGTATTTTTTGATGATATACTAATCTACAGCAAGTCTTGGAAGGATCATGTTGAACATGTTAATAGGGTGCTACAACTATTGGAGGAGAAACAATTATATGCAAAAAGATCCAAATGTTTCTTTGGAGTCTAGGAGGTGGAATATCTGGGTCATATTGTATCTTATGAAGGAGTTAAAGTAGACCCTAGCGAAAGTAAAGCCATTAAGGAATGGAAAATCCCCACATCCATAAAGCATCTACGAGGATTTCTCGGGTTGACAGGGTATTATCGCAAGTTTGTTAAGAATTATGGGAGAATAGCAGCACCTCTAACAAGATTATTGAAGAAAGATGCATTTTCATGGACTCTGGAAGCAACAAAGGCCTTTGAACATCTTAAAGAGGCAATGTGCCAAGCACCGGTCTTAGCTACACTGGACTTCACAAAAACCTTTATTGTGGAATGTGATGCTTCAGGAAATGGAATTGGTGTTGTTTTAATGTAAGATGAAAGACCCATTGCTTTTGAAAGTCGTCCAATCAAAGGAAAGTTTTTAAGCAAAGCTATTTATGAGAAGGAAATGTTGGCAATACTCCATGCACTTAAGAAATGGCGACCCTACCTAATGGGAAGACACTTCAAGGTAAAAACGGATCATGATAGCCTTAAATACTTTTTAGAACAAAGATTATCCTCTGAAGAGCAACAAAAGTGGGTCACAAAGATGTTGGGTTATGACTTTGAAATCATCTACAAAAAAGGGAAGCAAAATGTGGTGGCAGATGCACTCTCAAGAAAGGATGAGGATGTGGAACCATTGTTGTGCGCCATTTCTATTATCCAACCAGATTGAATAAATGAAGTAAGGGAGGAATGGAAGAATGACGAAGAAATGTGGGCACTTATTTGAAAGTTACAACAAGATTCCAGTACGTTTGATACATTTAGCTAGAAAAATGATTCATTATGGTACAAAGATCGCTTATACCTTTGTAACAATTCCCAGCTAAAATAAAAGATTCTTATAGAATTGCACACTTCTCCCTTAGAAGGGAACTCAGGATTTTTAAAAACTTACCACAGGGTTAAGAAGGAATTTTTTTGGGATGGCCTTAAATCAGATATTCAAAAGTTTGTGGCGGAATGTTTGGTTTGCCAACAAAATAAAGTTGAAACAATTAAGACACCGGGTCTATTACAACCTCTATCCATTCCAAGCCAACGTTGGGAGGAGGTTTCAATGGATTTTATCACAGGTTTACCCAAGTCTGAGGGAAAGAGTGTCATCATGGTGGTAGTTTACAGACTTACCAAGTATGCACACTTTTGTGCATTATCACATCCATTTAAGGCCAGTACAGTTTCTACTGCATTTATGGAAACAATTCAAAAGCTACATGGAAACCCAAAGATTCTTGTAAGTGACAGAGATCCCATTTTCACTAGAAATTTTTGGACAGAATTATTTTCTTGTCTTGGTACTCAGTTAGCTCATAGCTCATCTTATCATCCTCAATCTGATGGGCAAACTAAGATAGTAAACAAATGTTTGGAAGGATATCTTCGTTGCTTTGTATCTGATAAACAGACATAATGGGTTAAATGGTTGCCTCTTGTTGAATGGTGGTATAACACTTCCTTCCATACAGCAACAAAAATGACCCCATTTATGGCACTTTATGGGTATCAACTACCATCCATCACATCATATTTAAGAGAAAATTCTAAGGTTCAGGTAGTGGAACATCACATCAAACATCAACAACAAGTCCTCCAACTCTTAAAGGATAACCTCGTGTTGGCACAAAATAGAATGAAACAACAGACAGATCAACATCACAGTGAAAGAAGTTTTGATGTAGGTGATTGGGTATTCCTATGCCTACAACCATATAAGCAAATGTCCCTCAAGCAAGCTAAGAAGGATAATAAATTATCACCAAAGTATTATGGTCCGTACAAGGTGTTGCAAAAGATTGGTACTATGGCATACAAATTGGAGCTTCCTGCAGCTTCTCGATTGCACCCAGTTTTCCATGTTTCATGTTTAAAGAAGGTTATAGGAGACAAGCTCCCAGTTCAAACAATATTGCCAGAACTTGACGAGGAAGGAAAAATTATATTGGAGCCAGAAGCAGTCATAGAAACAAGAACTCGACAGCTATGAAATCGATCAATTTCAGAGTATCTTATCAAGTGGAAGAACTTATCTGCTGAAGATTCCACATGGGAGGATGAGAATTTTATACAGAAGTATCCATAACTACTCAAGCGTTGAGGACAACACTTTTTTGAAGGAGAGGGGCATGTTGGGTCCCTATAATACTAGTGATTACCCCATTACTATTGTAGTTATACCCCTTATTAATATTGTTGTGCCCCTATTGCCCCCATATTGTTATTACTGTGCCCCATAGAATCCCTCTATTGTTATTTTTGTGGCTTTATATTATTATTGTTAGGTCGGCTAGGTTATATTGTGACTCCTTAGACTCCTATATATATAAAGGAGGTTTTGTCATTTGTATCATCCAAGAATTGTTCATTTATGTAATGTAAAGGAGGTTGCCCCCTCGAAGAGGCTGAATTCTAAGGCGTTGATCTATCTTTTCTATCTTTTCTTGAGCTGGTTTCTTAACAAAGGGAAATGAGGTTGACTGTGCAAATCAGTGAGTATGAAATGGATCAGATAATCCTGGATCTCAGATTGGATGTGAATATACTGCCAAAAAAAACATGGCAACGCATGGGCAAACTCACGCTACAGTGGTCTCCTATTCAGTTACGAATGGAAAACCAACAAAAGATCTTGCCCATGGGAAGATTGCAAGGGGTAACAGTAGATATTGAAGGTGCGAGTGCGCAGGCATATTTTGAAGTGATAGAGATTGTCGATGATAGTAATCCCTATCCCACCTACTAGGAATAGACTAGGTCACCAATATGAACAGAGTCATAAATTTGAAGAAGCGAAAAATGAACTTTTGAGGAAAGGTCACTATGCGTAGTAGTACCGCTAGATCCTGCTGAAGGAGCGCGATACACTGAACTGGTGCACGATGATGATAGTGATGTGTTATAGGCATATTTGGGCACTGCAATCCCAATCATATATGTCCATAAACCAAGGGCTTCTAAGTCTGTAAAAGTTTTGTTTCATACCCTAAAGGAGCAAGGTCAGCTGATTACATCATCTCCCAGAAGTTCTCCATGAAAAGCTGCTCAGAACTAGTCAAAGCAGGACCATACATAATGCCCAATGCTAAAGGTGCGATGCATCTCACTTGCCACATGCAAAAATTGCGATGCATACTAGAAAGCCCTTCTATAGGGTGCGATGAGCGAGAGCAGACAAATGGCACAAGCAGTTTGCTAGGTGGAAACCCAGAGAATCTTCTAGAAACTACTCATTTGACACTTGCCTCTCTGAGTTCGCCCAGGGATGAGTAAGAGATCTAAAATATCCATGTGGAACCAGGAACTATCAAAGAGATGACGCTAATCAAAATCCCAAAAGCTGACTCACCCCCATACAAATATCTATAAATGGATCCCTCATCCAAGAGATCCAAAGGTTGGAATTTGGTAATTTCCAAAGAAGTGTTGTTGGTTTCTCTTTGAAGACATTGTTGGGTGATCTTGCTTTGTATGAGGTGAAGAGGGCTTTCAAGCTGGGAGGATGGTGCTGGGTCAGACCAAGTGGTTGTAATCTTGTCTTCTAAGACTCTTACTAATAAAGCTATTTGAGTTTTCCTCCATATTCTTGTGTATCTCTGAATATTGTGTTGTTATATGCACTTATATGGTCAATATATATCTGATCCTATATTTTTTACAGTGAAAGATCTCTATGCTTTGATGGTATTATGCTGCTGTGAATCTACAGGTGCTCTTTGAAGCTGGACAAGCAAGGAAGCAGTGGCGAGATTCAGTCAAAGGGGAAAGGAATCAAGCAAGGAGCCAAGCGGAAGACTAAGGTTGGTACTCTCTTCTTCTCTCTCATCTCTCTCTCGTAAAGGAAAAACAAGTAACTTTAATCTGTTTGTTTCTATGATAGCTACTCGTCTTAGTGGGATTAGCAGCTCTGCATAGACACTAGGCTTCCCGGTAACAAAATGGCGACTCCACTGGGGACCGATTAGTTTGATTGCTTGTCTCTATTTTTTTGATTCATAAACCATAGAAGGAGCCTGAAGTTAAGCCAGCTAGCCTACGAACTGCATTTTCTCCTAGTGCAAAGTAGATCAACGCTACTTCAGTCAATCTTCGGGTTTGTTTATGAACTGAACAATTGACTTGCAAACATCCTAAGTGTCCTGGAGGTAGCTTGAGTAACCTCATTAGATCAGCCCTATACTTTGTAGTTATTGACTATCATTTGCTCGGCCTAAATTCCCGGACTAAACTGCAAACTGTGACCAAAAACCAACTTAAAGTCTCATTCCTTGACCATCGCACCCTCTCCTTTAGGAAATTTGGATGCATCGCACCTCCCATGTGCAGTAGGTGGGATGCATCCCTGTTTCCCTGTGTTGCAGGTGCGATGATCAGAAAAGACTAGATCTGCTTTTAGATTTTGGTTTTTTCTTCACCGTCTTCAGTTTTATTCAAGAGTTTTGCTGTCTGTGATCAGTAAACCACTATTGAAACCCCCTTCTTTGCAGCATCCAACCTCTATTGTACAAAGAATTGTGAATGTTTTTATGTATTGTGCTCCATTTACAGTTCTCTTTTACAAAATAGTAGCTTAATCGAACTATCGTCTTTTGATTTGGAAGTGTCGCAAGTGTTGTTTTCAGTCAAAGAAAACAATCCTACTGTTCTTGATAGTAGATTGTACTTTTACTCTTTTATTTGATCTGAATTAGTAGTATTTCAAGTGTTGAAAGAATTTTTCAATTCAAAATCGTAAAGTGTCGTCTTCTCTCCTTTTCGTTTTTTGAAAAGGAAATCGTTAGTACTTTTGCTTTGAAAGAAGAAATAATTCAGATTTGTACTTAGCATTCCTTTTGTCATTCACACATTAAGAAAGCGCAAAACAAATAAATGCACGTGCATTTGCATTTAGACTACTTGTTGATTTTGATTTAGGATAGTGCATCTAGTGTGTGCTCTCTAGTCTATGTTGAAAGAATTTCATTTCTCTTTCCTTAGTAGCTAGGATTTTCATTGCAAAAAGAAGATTAAACGACTATTTATCATCTTAGATTGCATTTTAGGAATTGTATATCTACATCACGCGGAGAACCTGAAAGGAAAATTTCTTAAGAAAGATCAATTGTAAAATAAATTTAATGAAAATAAAAACGCTTTGGAACCTAATGCACAACATCTAGAAGTCTAGGCTAGAGACGTATTCCGGCATGCTAAAGCTTGGTAATTGTTGCTTTCATCGTAGGATAGGTGATTCCTCCTCTTTGAGACGATAAATGCCAGTATAGACTTGTGCTCCCACATACCGTCGAGTATATATTGGAAGACCACAATAGGCTATATCCTTTATCCTTAGGAAGCCATGTCTGCCGCCCTATCGATCGCAATGCACTGAACATAGCATTCGAGAAGATTGATTGCCATACCGTAAAAAGTATTCTGCAGTTTTGCGATTGGTTTGGTAATCCCTCTGTCTATATTTCTAGAGTAGTCTCTTTCATTCCTTTTCAGACTCCTTAAAGGAAAAGGTCCATCTGAGCACTTGTCACTTCAGGCTCTTTAAAAATGGAAGGCGACTAGAGTCATCTTTAGCTTTTTCTTGACTCTTAAAAAGTGAAAAAGCAAGTTGTGTCAAAGCGTCTAAAACTTATTTTAAGTAGAATAACATCATTGTTCCCTCGTTGGTATTAGGTTGAGAAAATGGAGTCCACCAACCAAGGATTTCCCCTTGGGGGAAGTCCTAGTCCTTTCTCCTCTTGGGGAGATGTTGGTGCACCTCATATGGCCACATTGTCCCTTCTAGGACTGACAATTGGCCTGCCGGTATGGCTTTTCTTCACTTCTGTCATTCAAAGCATCGTAATTCTTGAACAATCGAATCAGCAACTAGATGATACCAGAGTTTCCCTCCAACCTTCTACTTCGTTTGTTTCTCCCTCTCCTTCTTCCTCTTCGCTTGGTAAAGATAGTAAAACTAAAAACCAAGTAACTGAGAAGAAGAAGAAGGGGAAGGACAAGAAGAAGAAGGAGCCAATGACAAAAAGGGGCAACCGTACATCGTCTAGAGAAAATCTACACACTGCACCGTCCAAACCCAAATCTCCATGTGTCATCTGCAAAGGAGACCACTATCACCGAGATTGTCCTTGCATCCCACGGATCCTAAGGGATTGGTCTCCTCACTTGCACAATCCGATGTCATCAACCTCTGACAATCATGTTGAAAGTACACCATCAACTAGTGAAAGCAAAGTCACCGGACAAAAAGGAAAATCTAAATTTCCTTGCACACTGTGTGAAGGCGATCATGCCCTCCACTTTTGTCCCTTCCTGGACGAAGCTAAAAGAGTCTTGGATAATCGTCCTGTATCACTGCAGCGACTCCCTCCTGGGTACAAGAAACTCTTGCCGAATCCGTTGCTAGTTGAAAACCCAACTGACCCACCTTCGGAGTCAGCTGAAGCACCTATCATTGAAGATAGACCCTCTGAGTCCACATCGGACCAAAGTCAACAGGTCGAGACGACAGTCGACCCCATCTTGACTTCAAAAGATTTACCTTCAGATGATACAGTCACTGAAGAGAATGAGAACAACACCATTCAAATTCTTTTCGTAAACACAGACTCCGATGAACATGGGGGAAATCTGCCCATTCCTTTACCGTAGGAAGGAAATTCATCGGATTTGTATCCCTCCATTTATTCGGTCCCACCTCCAAGCAACCTAGTCGTTTCCTTTGATTGGAATCTACTAGGCAGACCCCGTTTAGCATCTAATGTACCATTTCGAATCATAGTGCAAACTTACAAAATGGTCATGGTTGGTACCATCATAGATGAAGGGGCTTCTGTGAGTATCCTTTCCTCAACTGCTTGGAAAGCGCTTGGTTCGCCATCGCTTTTTCCTGAGATGCGATATCTGACAGGCTTTGATAAAGGAACCAGTCGGCCGTTAGGGATCCTTCCAAGTTGCCTATAACTTTGAGAAGGAAAACCATTTATCTGAACATTATGTTAGTCCAAGGACCTTTATATTACAATCTACTCCTTGGGTGCGACTACATTTATAGCATGGGAGCCATCGTCTCCTCACTCTTTTGAGTAATGTGTTTTCCGCACGAAGGCAAAGTGGTCAAGCTCGTAGACCAGCTTTCATTCCCCGGTTCACACATAGCTAATAGTCAAATGCCATCCCTAATAGGTCTTTTTACAAAAGGAATGTCTCGTCAATCTCCAGTTCGTCCACCTGATGAGCATGAGTGATTTGGTGGTCAAGACTGAAACCCAGGGGGCATGCACCTTGGCCTGCTTCGGCAGGAAAACTTCAGGTATAAGGTAGGTTTCTGCAGAGGATATATGACTGGTCTAACACACCCGTCCGTTTAGGAAAATGGGATTAGACCGGAATAAGATACCTCTGTTAGAAGGTAGGCCTTTCCCGATAGAACAAATATTTTGTCTACAAATTGAAGGGTAACCTAGAAAGGTAGGCCTTTCCCGATAGAACAAGTGTTTTGTCTGCAAATTGAGGGGTAACCTTGGAAACTCTACTTCACTATACCTGTGGGCATGCAAACGTTTTGCGTGAAAGTGAAAATCAACCATTTATTTTCTTAGTTTGTAGGTTCTTAACCCTTTAAACTCGTAGGATTGGTCGTTCCTAGCTTACATAATAAAAGGAGTCGGAGCATAATTTCGAATGGTGCAAGCTCCCTAAAAAATGAACCTATCGATGAGACATCCTTATTATACGACTGGCACGAGCATTTTTACGTGAAGTTCAAGCTCATTAAAAATTAAACCTAGCAATGAGCGTATGTTCCATCAGAGTTTAAGCTCATTAAAAAATGAACACATCTCTGGTAAATAACCACTGTGAATGCATTATCATTAGCTTTCGAGCCTTGGTCGTGTTCTTACCATCACCTCCACTTTGTTTTGCCGATCATTCACCTCCATTTGATTGTTTACCCCTTTTGAGGAACAACTATGACGAGTGATCCTATTAGCCACCATTTTACACTACCGTAATTGGAAAGTTCCAAACCTAACCTGGAACTAGCTGCTATCTGAAAACATCACTCGTTCCTCAAAAAAACGAGTCTCCTTTAAGCTCTTTTCATCTAACTCGTAAAATATGAAAATATTGTTGAACGATTGGCCTCTCCAGCTCATTAAAGTGATTGGAAGTGTTATCCCTCCTCTAGATTTTAATCTTTTTGGACCTGAGGGATTATTACACAAAAAGATCGAGCGTTTGTCTTGTTCAGCTCATTAAAACTATCAGAAAGTCATCCCTTTCGCATTGTTTTATACTTTTTCGGACTTAAGGGATTATGTTACAAAAAAGGAATATTGGAGTCTTTTTTCATCTCTTTTCAGACTCTCTAAAATTGAAAAGAACCGAGTTATCCTTGTCACTAAATTCGTTAAAACAATAGCGACAAACTTTTCCATTTAGACAAGAACGAGTTTCACTGTCGCTAGGCTCGTTAAAACATAACGACGGGTTTGCCCGAAGGGAAAATTATAGAACAAGCATATGTTATCCTCCTCAAGCTTGAAAAAAATAAAGAGGTACTGGTTAGAAATGACTGGGGAAAATTGGGAAGAAAACTTAAAGAAACTTTATTGGTAGCAGGTCGCTCTTGAACATGACACTTTCACTCCATCGCCATGATTGAGTCGGGTTGGGTTATTTCGTTCACCGGTCATATCACCATTGGTCCACCGTACCATCCACTTTTGGGGTTAACGCTACCAATCCATTTCAGTGTCTCCGATATGTTCAAGAGAAGTCTCTTAGAGAATTCACCTACCCAGCTTGTGTCTCATCTGCTACAATACCTTCACGCTTCATTCTTTCATGACCACTGTTATCACTCAGGTTGTCCCTTGACTCCTATGGGATACGGCCGACGTAACCACAAACCAATCTTTGGATTGCAGGTCCTAGTCTACCTACAATCAGAGAGGGCTCTCTCTTTAACATTTAGCATTGTTTTGGGGTGATTTTAGGCTAGTTCTAATGTGCGGAGATTTTTTTTAAGTTTGGTAGGATGGGTGATATATTCAAACAGAGTTGGCATGTAAAGTGTAAGAAGTTCAGACCATTGGGCATGGAGTCAAGGATTATGGGCTGCTAGGTGTGTTTTCTTTGGCAAAGAAGGATTACAGAGCAAGATAGCTAAACAAGGAACAATTTCAAGCTGGAATAAGGGTGAAATGGTGGTCAGGGAATGAAAGGCAACTAAGTAGCTCTCATTATGCTAACAGAGGGAAGGTGAGTGAACATTATATAGGAGCAATCAAGGATTCCTAAACAACATTCATATATGAAGGAACTAGTGCAAATATGAGCAGAGAAGTATTCATATTCAGGACTAATTCAGAGGAAAACATAGATAAATCACAGAAATTGAGAACAGAGTACAACTAAGTAACCTCTGAACTATTCTTTCTTCCTGCAACCTAGATCATGACACATAGATGATATTACAAACATAGAAACTGAAAACAGGTAAGAAAGACTTATTGTTCCATGAAGTAGCACTAGAATTCTGTAATCAGCTCTTCAGCCATCAAATCCACACCGGACAGTTCAAAAGCAAAGCATTCCAGCTATCTTTGTTCATAAAAGTTCTCAAAATATACAGCGCAAGTCTAGAATGAGTTTATCAACCAACAACCAACCCTTATTACATAGCTCAGGGTGGTATATATAGGCAAAATATCTACAAAAACAGATCTGATAGCAGATCTGGGGAAATAACTGCGTTTAACCTAATTTTTGCTGAAATAAATGCAAAAATATTTATCTAAGCTGCGCTGGAGGCAGCAACATCAAAAATGAGGCTTTGAGGTGTCCTTTGAGCTCTGCGCTGGCCATCTTGCCATAACTGTGCTTTGGAACCTGAAGCGCTGCTCTCATGTGGCTTTAATGCATTAAACTGTGATCTGGTGAGCCTTAAATGGGCTTTTACTGCTTCTTTGACTTGGATGGAGGCCCTTTATTGCTTATCTGCCTCGGCTTTAAGTCTTTCACTGCAAATCTCTAACTGATACACTTTGTCGCTACTCTGATACTCTTTAATACTGAATCGGGGCCTTTTCTCCACTGTTGATACATTTTTCACTGCAAAATCGCCCTTGCCTGCCACTTTATGGCGAGATTTGACTGCTGCTGCACTTTCTGTGGCCTTTAGAGGAGTATCGGCACTTCGCCGATCAAAATACTATCAAAAATATAGAAATGTTGCATAATAAAGGAGGAATGGATGCTAAAGGCCTACTGAGGCCAAGATCCTGCCTTTTGGAGCTAATCTGGGCTGGAGCGATCAAAGAATGGCTGAGAAATGATCATAATCCTTTGGAGCTGAAGCATGTGCGGGCGCCGCATAGAAATCAGAAGAAAAAGCCCCTTTTCCTTTATAAAGCAAAAATGCTTTTAAACGTGATATTTCATGAAAAATGGGGCGGGAGCGATCACTGTAGTGGAGAAAATATTAGGGCCGTTGGATCTAGCGCGGGCAGATCCAACAGCTGCGATTAATTTCGCAATATCGCAATCGGCGGGGACCCGGGGGCGGGGACTTTTATATATATATGGCTTGCGATATAGCGATCGCCGATATCGCATCAACAATTGCATATCGGGGGTGGAGGCTTTATATATGAGCGATGGGTGAGCGATATAATGGGCGATGCGATAAGATCTGGGCTATTGAATGGGCAGGGTGATCGGACGGTTGCCGCGCGATCGCAATATCACGTCGGCGGAGGTCTATGGGTGTGGGCCTTTATATACAAGCGATAGCGATATAGCGATAATGCATGTGTTTTGTTATAAAAATGGAGAATTGCGGTAAACTTAAGTTTTGCGGTAAAACTTAAGGTTTGCGGTAATGCATGAAATTTGCGATAAAGTGGAATATATGGGATGATTTGCGATGGAAAGGCCTCCCGATAGCGATATCGCTTCGGATGCAATAGCGATATCGCATCGGAGGATGGATCGGAGGCATATATAAAGGGGCCAACACTTGTGACTGCCACCTCCGACAGTGATATTGCATCGGAGGGGGCCGAATGTAATCGGAGGAGGATTCTTATGCTTTTGAAGGGGTTATTAAAATCAGAAGAGGGTTTATATGATCAGAAGAGGGATTTTTATGCATCGGAAGGGGTCCGAAGCATGGAAAGAGGGTTTTATGCCTTAAAAAAGGTAAAAACAAGGTTAATGGAGGGTTTTTATACATCAAAGGAGGGATTTATGCAATGGAAGAAGTCCAAATGCATTGGAAGATGGTTAAGGAGGAAAACTGAGGGTTCTTACTAAGTTTCAAGCAAACTTAGTAATTCCCAAGGCATATTTATGGTTATGTTTCAACCAGAGGGAGGGGATATGTATATAAGGGGGATATTTAACATATTTTTAGTAGGGGAAGGGGAAATAGATAGGGATTTACATAGTAAGTTAGAAGTTAATGTGAATTTTGATCAGAAAGCGCTAAGGATAGAAATCTTAGGCTACAAAGGGGAAATAGGACTTATAGAAGAAATATGAGCACTCCTAAGTAAAGCAGATCTTTACTTAGGCAAATGTTTATGGAATATGATGATTTTTAAAGATATCAAGCAGATCTTAACATCTTTTTAGGGGAAATTAGTGAATGATTTGGGAAAAATGAAGAAGGGGAAGTTAGCCATGCCTCGCTTGAGCTGATCCAAGGGAAAATTGCCTTGCACTTGTGATCTGGAGTAGATTTAACACTTTGAAACACAAAATTGATCACAATTCTTCATTCTGCAACCTCAAAACTGCCTACCCAGCCTACTTACCTAGCATTTTGTCTTCTTTTTGTTTGGGTGCACTTGAACTAGCAAACCCAACTTTTCATCTTTTCTTTTGGCTATCCTCCTATCTAAATCTACCCTTATATCTTCCTGGGGCTCAGATTAAGTTGTTGAGCACCCTTGCTTCTCTACCTAGCTAATAATCTACCAAGATTAAACAGTTTGGTCAGATCTTAATTCTCTATCTTCTAGAACAAGCAATTTAAACCTAGGGAAGCCAAGATTAAGCTGTTTGGCCTTCCCTTAACTATGAAATCCTTCAAAAATGGAATAATTCATCAAAAATGGAACATAGTAGTGGCATTTGAGCTTGCACACTTTCCTGGCCTTTGTTTGGGGTTCATTTCATTTATTTTTCTCTTTGGCCAATTCTTCTTTTTGCCCTTTGATTTTTCTTTTAGGGCATACCCTCTTTACATTTTTTAATTTTTCTGAGTTTTCTTGGAAATATGGAACCTTTGCAGCATGAAAAAGATGACATATTTGGCATTTCCACTGTCAATCATGAAATATGAAAACCTATTGCAATAGGAGGCTAACAACCGCCACCCTGAACCTTCTATCATCAGGTTGTTTTCACCTCTACAAAATCATTTGCTCCATTCCGTGTCATAGATGTGGGATCCATTAATGCCTTCCTATGACAGGTCACTTCTTGTTGACATCAGCTCAATATCCAAGAAGCCGACCTAGGGACAACCCTTCCGGTACTTTGAAGTTTGCATGCCTCAATGGCAAGTTTCTCACTTCTGGCGACAGGTTTACACTAATGGCCTTCGACTGAAAGATTTTTCATGGTGTTCGACATCAACTCATATATTCACACCACGTGAATTGTACTGCAGTACCTTGAGGGTCATCATCATCATCGGTGATTCCTCTCGCGTCTGTTAACAGCGTACATCATTGGTTGGTAGTCAGGCGATGTCCTTCCATGTTCGACATCAGAACATCTTTTCACATGGATCGACTTGTACTTTCAAGCGAAGATTGAACGAGTTTTGAAGACCCTGAATCTAGTTTCATCCATCTGGGCTGTGATATAATCAGGAAAATAAAGACATCAAATGTACATCATTGCTGCACAGATAATCATCCAAACTAAGGGATGATGGCTCTACCAGAATCATTAGTCTGCACACAGACAATTGTCTGTCCTATGTACATGAAAATGAATTTATCAAGCTGATCATGGGAATGCCCACCTTAGCTAGATCATGACAATATTATGAAGATAGTGTATTGTATTGTATCTTATTACAGGTCACCTTCTAGTGCAAAAAACCTTCGATCCTCATTATAAAGCATTTCACCCAACATCAAAATATTTACGACCTCATGCTTTAGGGGGCAACTATTATAGAAATCTTTGGGCACTGCAACCGCAATCATATATGTCCATAAACCAAGGGATTCTAAGTCCCTAAAAGTGTTGTTTCATACCCTTAAGGAGCAAGGTTAACTGATTACATCATCTCCCAAAAGTTCTCCATGAAAAGCTGCTCAGAACTGGTTAAAGCAAGACCATACAGACTACCCAGTGCTAAAGGTGTGATGCATCTCACCTGCCACATGCAAAAAGTGAGATGCATACTGGAAAGCCCTTCTATAGGGTGCGATGAGCGAGAGCAGACAAATGGCACAAGCAGTTTGCTAGGTGGAAACCCATAGAATCTTCTAGAAACTGCTCATTTGACACTTGCCTCTCTTAGTTCGCCCAGGGATGAGTAAGAGATCTAAAATATCCATGTGGAACCAGGAACTATTAGAGAGATGACACTAATAAAAATCCCAGAAGCTGACTCACCCCCCTACAAATATCTATAAATGGATCCCTCATCCAAGAGATCCAAAGGTTGGAATTTGGCAATTTGCAAAGAAGTGTTGTTGGTTTCTCTTTGAAGACATTATTGGGTGATCTTTCTTTGTATGAGGTGAAGAGGGCTTTCAAGCTGGGAGGATGGCACTGGGTCAGACCAAGTGGTTGTAATCCTCTCTTCTATGACTTTTACTAATAAAGCTATTTTAGTTTTCCTCCATATTCTTGTGTATCTTTGAATATTGTGTTGTTATATGCACTTATATGGTCAATATATATCTGATCCTATATTGTTTACAGTGAAAGATCTCTATGCTTTGATGGTATTATGCTGCCATGAATCTACAGGTGCTCTTTGAAGCTGGACAAGTAAGGAAGTAGTGGCGAGATTCAGTCAAAGGGGAAAGGAAACAAGCAAGGAGCCAAGCGGAAGACTAAGGTTGGTACTCTCTGCCCCTTTCTCATCTCTCTCTCGTAAAGGAAAAACAAGTAACTTTAATCTGTTTGTTTCTAAGATAGCTACCCGTCTTAGTGGGACTAGCAGCTCTGCATAGACACTAGATTTACCGGTAACATGATGACAATATCGATTGTATTTACAATATAACCACGCGCGAAGAGGATTGGGTGAATTCGATTGCAGATGGAAGGATTTCATGGGAGCATGAAAGCTCCTGCACTTTAGATTCAGGTGAAGAGATAGAGCAATGGAAAAATCGGCTATACAAAGTAACAACACTTAATTGCAACATGGTGGTTAGATCATTGTGTTTCATGATAATAGAAGCAATGGATCTCCCTACATATGATCAGTTGACCACGATGGATGAATTCCTGAAAAAATTTGAAAGTGCAGTACTAGAACAACAGCGGTTTGATGCTCTAAAGTGGGCACTACATGCAACACCCGCACAATGGTGGGGTACGCATCAAAGAAGTTTTGAGGACTGGTGCAAATGTAGAATAATGATGCACCTACGATTTAGGAAACTGCAGATGTGGCTAGTAGAAAAATATAATGGATGAGATGATCCACATACACACCTTGCGAAATGGACCAAGATCTACGGGGAAGAGCCACAGCGTGAATGGGTACATTTATTCTATCATACCTTGGATGTCATACCCATGAATTGGTATACTGAGATGGAGCTCTGCCATGGTATGAGTGAATGCAATGTCTTGTGTGAGGTATTTCTGTTAACTTTCACATTTGAAGATCGTTGGTTAGATACTGTTGATGATGTGCTACAAGCAGCAAAAGCAGCTATCTTCAAAATACCCAGGATCTAATGAAAGTACTTCAACTAGAATGGGTGACACAGTTGAGTTGCATGCTAGAGTGTTACAACATAAATGTTGAGGAGGATGATGAGGACCCACAAAATATTAACATTTCAGAAATGGAAGGTTGTCACGAGATTAGAGGACCATCACTCGAAGACCCCAACATCACCGTGCTCCTAAAGACAAAGTAGGTAAACATTGGAATGGAGGTGGATCTGAAGTACGCAACACTTGGAGACTATTGAGATGATGCCACAGTGGATAAAGTTCCTGAGCTACTCCATGAATACCAAGACTTGTTCCCGACCAAAATTATGGACTTAAAAGATATTGTTGGCGACTTAAGGATGATGAAGATCACCTGAAACCCGACGCAAAGCTAGTTAAGTAGTGGCCTTACCACTTGAATCTGAAGTATAATGAGAAGGTCCACAACGAATTAGACAAAATGCTCATAGCCAGAATTATTGAACCAGTGGAACAATCCGACTGGGTGAGTCCTATGGTAGTACAGGAGAAAAAACAAAAGGGCGAAATAAGAATATGTGTGGACATTAGGAAGCTAAACGATGCCTGCGTACACGATCCATTCCCGACACCATTCACAGATGAAGTACTGGAGAATGTTGGCGGTCAGGAAGCATACTGATCCATAGATGGGTTCTCAGGGTACCATGAGATCAAGATTGCTTCGGAAGATAGGAGAAAAACGACCTTCGCAACAGAATGGGGCTGCTTTCAATACATTGTTATGCTGGTTGGACTGAAGAACGTGCCAGCTATATTTTCGCGCATTGTTGTGGCTACGTTCAAAGAATACATCCACAAGTTCTTGGTGGTCTATCTGGAGGATTGGACTATCTTTTGATTAGTTAAGCACCATGTAGCAAGCTTATGCTTGATGTTGGATACTTTTCGCCGACACTAGATTGCGCTAAACCTTAAAAAGTGCACATTCCTCGTCCCCTTTGGAAACCTGTTGGGACATGTGGTCTACAAACAAGGACTGATGGTAGACCCTGCAAAGATTGCCATTATTCTAAATTTGGAAGCATTGTGAAGTGTTAAACAACTGCGCTCTACTTTGGGGCATAGTGGATACTATAGGAAGTTCATCAAAAGTTATGCCCAAATAATAGCACCGATGGAAAAGCTATTGAAAAAGGATGTTACATATTGCTGGAATGATGATTGCATGAAGAGTTTGGATGTCCTAAAGGGGAAACTGGCCTCTGCTCCAATCCTGGTCTTCCCAAAATGGGTTATGGAATTTCATGTACATGTTGATGCATCATGTATTGGGCTAGGAGTCATACTCACACAGGAGGGCGTGAAGGGTGTGGATCACCTGATCGCATTTACAAGTCGAAAATTGTCCAAAGCATAAAAGAACTATTCTACCACCAAGCGCGAGGGGTTGGCAATGGTGTACGTGCTCCAAAAATACTGACACTATTTACTTAGAGGACATTTCAAGATGTATACTGACCATTCCGCGTTGAAATACCTGGTGAATAAGCCTAAGTTGGGGGGGCACATATGCAGATGCCTCTTATTGTTTCAAGAATATGATTTTGAGGTCATAGTCAAGCCGAGATGGCTAAACGCAGGACCAAATCACTTGCCACGAATTGCGACGGGCGAGGAACCAACGAATTTGGAGGAGGGACTACTTGATGCACAACTCTTTGCAGTGCACTTCACGGACGGATACTTTGAAGAAATAATCCATTTTCTAACAACAGTGACTACACCAAAGGAATACTCAATCCAAAAGAAGAAGGAATTGGTGGTGCGCGTGGCAGAATTTTCTATCATCGCAGGGTACCTCTTCAAAATGGGCAATGATGAGATATTGTGGAGATACGTACTTGAATTTGAACAAGTTCAGATCCTTGTGGAAGCAAATGGGGGTGCTGCAGGATGACACTATTCAGGGTGCGTGACCACACAAAAGATTCTTCGCGTAGGGTTATGGCAGCCAATCTTGCACTAGGATTTGAAAGCTCAATATAAGGCCTATGATATATGTCAAAGGACTGAAAAACCATCACGAAGGGATGAGATGCCATTAAATCCTCAAATGACACTATAGCCATTTGAAAAATGGGCAAGCAACCTTGTGGGACCCATCAAACCTTAGGGAAAGACAGGCACGTGCTACATCATCACCATGACGGAATACCTGACATGATGGGCATAAGTGCAGCCAGTGAAGGACTGCACAGCCGCTATAGCTGCAAAGTTTTTGTTTGAAAATGTGTTGACACGATTTGGCTGTATGAAAATCTTAATGAGTGATCGCAGAACACATTTCCTAAATGAAACCATTAGCACACTCACAAAATAGTTCCAGGTGTATCATCAGAAATGTACACCGTACCACCCACAAGCTAATGGGACAGTAGAGGCATTCAACAAAATATTGGAGACTGCACTAACCAAATTATGTAATTTGCAGCAAAACGATGGGGACCTATGCATACCTACCATATTATGGGTTTACAGGACAACGTGAAAGAAATTGACAAGACAGACACCTTTTCTGGTTAGTCTATGGCACAAAAGCTATCATGCCAATGGAATACATCGTACCTAGTTTATGAATAACAGTGCTCACAGGCATGACGGACCACGAAGCCCTAGAAGAAAGGCTCGCGCAATTAGAAGAACTCGAGGAAGAACGTTTATGGCTAGATTTCATCAGCAGGTACAAAAGCAGTGCGAAAAGTCCTGGCACGACTGCTATATCAAGTTGCACACCTTCAAGATAAATGACTTAGTGCTGTTGTATGATAGTAAGTTTGAAAAATTTCCAGGAAAATTTTGAATGCACTAGCTGGGACCATACATGGTTAAGGAGGTCATAGATGGAGGTGTGGCCCAGCTAGTCAATCTAAATGGAGAACTCTTCCTAGACAATGTAAACGACAGCCACTTGAAGCCCTATATGGGTGGGCTGGCTATCTGACTAACGGCCGAAGTACAATCTTCGTGACCCAAGGAGCTGGACAAGGGCGCGGGACTATAAACATACACAGTGGATGCTGGCATAGATGTAAGGACACAATTCAGACATAGATGATTCAGAAGCAAGAATGCAGCAGGTACAACAGGCAGCAACTTCGTGTGTTGCCGACATTCAGGTCGTTCGAGACTAGTTGGAGGGACTCCAAGCCAAGATCGCCACACCGACAAAGTGACTTGAGGATGAGTCATGATGTTTGTCTTGGGGGCTTGTTGGGCATCGGATCCCCCCACAGCATGTTTTAGGGCTCAAAGCCCAAGTTTTGGTCAAATGTATTGTAAGACTCCATGAATTGTCGGCGCGGGGCACGAAGTATAGGTTGTGTCATACGGTTGTCTGCCCTAAGTTTTGTAATGTAATGTAATGTCATGTCGACCTACCCATGGTCTGCGGACCATGTGATTGTATAAATAGAGCGATACTCTATGTTGTAAAAATAGCGAAGAAAAAACAGATAGATGAATACGAATGGTTCGCGCATAGAGTAAGAGTCTAAGTGTATTAGGTCGTAGTAGTAGGAAGACGTTCTGCAGCTGAGTGTGCAAAGGCCTAATAGAGTCCGTAGCTGAGTGCGCGGACCCCTGCAGCTGAGTGCGTAGGGCAGTGTCGAGTCTGTAACCTTGAACGAAGAATAATAAAGAGAAGTTGATTCCAATTTCTATGCATCTGCTTCTGTATTGCATTCTATACATTTATACTGTTTTGTTTATCACACACACTTATATGATTGTTGGATATACTATTAATTATCACTATTCTTACACAGATAAGTTAAGTAATCAGGTAATAACATGTTAAATAGTAAGGAACTTGGGTATAATAAGGATCGCACCCTAAGTAGGGCTACGTGAAGGCAGCATCACAAGTTGCGAGGGACCAATAGATGCGTGCAGGGTCAAACCGCGGACCACCAGAGCTCATCAGACATCCCCAGGGTGTGGAAACCTCATTCTAGCACCCTCCCATACTACTTTGGGTGAGACGTCAGTCCGCGCTCCGCAGACTATTGTCGAAAGGGCCAGTAGTACTGAGATTTGTTTGGATAAATCACCTCTGAACTTGGGTTAGGCCCCTACAAGACAACATCTAAAGAATAACCTCTAAGCACAAGCTCGGCATAGGGGTGCAAATGGACATAGATAAACCATTTGGGAATGGGAGAGGAGGAATTTATAGGCTGGGAGAGGGAGTTAGGACTCCTCCAAAGATAGGATTAGTTCCACATACCAAGGAGGTAGCTCATAGAGATGTTACCAAGAGGTCAAATTAAGAGGATTCGACCTCATCTATGCAAAACCACCTCCATCTCACTGCTCTTGAAGCTTCTATATCACGAAGCTTGTCATCCTATTTGGAAAAACTTCCTTTTTGAGACGATCACAAGTATGAAAGGGAAGAAAGTGATGTCGTCATTGGCTTAACAAGGTGCAACATGTGATCATCACAATTTTGAGATTCATAAGGGTGATGACCTTCATTTTAGGGTTTTAAGAGCTATTTCTTCACGAAAAGCTCCAAATATTTTCCAAGCAAAGTTAAAGAAGTGATCTGAACTATATACATGGATGAGTATACTATATAATGATCATGTTTTGGGCACTTCAGGGTATGTCATAGGTGTAGGAGGTATGACAAAATATTGTGTAACACTAGTGCTTGCCATTTGACCGGCTAACCATTCCCAGTTAGCCTACAGCTCATCCTACCATGTCAACACAACCCACACCATGCTAACATCATCATGACATCAACATGATGTTATCCAATTTATATATATATATATATATATATATATATATATATATATATATATATATATATATATATATATATATATATATATATATATATATATATATATATCTATATATATAAAGGAAGTTGGTGACCATGTTGTCATTTTGTCTAGTTCACACTCCAGCTCATCTTGCACACACCTATGAAACCTCTTTTATTGATTTTGTGTGTTTTAAGCTCATATTCAAAATTTGTACCTATAATATTCCTCATGCTCACTAATCCCATGTATTAATGTCCTATTTCTCTTCAATTCACAACATTTCAAGCAAAATTGAAACCCTAGAAGTGCCCTATGAAAAAATGCATGCCACTTGGAGAAAATACTTTTGTTTTTGAAAATAAATCCCCTCGTTCATCATATTAACCCCCCAAATGCACAAGTAAGGCTAGTTTGCTTCAAAATTTTCTAAATGTGAGCTCATTTGACTCAAGAGATCCCAAATTTGGCCTCTTGTGTGCGCTAGCTATTTCGACTATCCATAAATTTCAAAAGATACCCCCTTGAACATTTTAGCCAACCTCTTTCCTCCATGTGGCACATCTTCATTGGCCTCTTAACCCCTTGAGAATATTCCTTTTTTGCCTTATTACCATTTTTTAGTCAGCTAGTTACTCTATATAAGTCACCCTTTTCAATGGATTCCTCATCATCTACATTAGAGAAATTTTGAGGTCTAAAATGGGCCTTCCAAGGAATATTATAAAATAATAGTGGAAATAATAATACAAGATTAGATTATCTCATCAAGCTTTGGAGGGGAAAACGAAAAAAACTACTTTTTCAACTCATATTTTCAATTTCTCTCCCTGTGATTTTACTCAAATTTCGTGTAGGAGCACTCCTTGTCTGTGAAGTTTAATTTTGCATCCTAGGAGTAACCATGTTGCATACTTTTGATGGACTCTACTATGCAAAAAATGTGAAATACACGACAAAACATGATTGCAATCACAATTTTTGTGTAGTAGGGTCCACGAAAAGTATGTAATAATGGTACTG
Source organism: Pinus tabuliformis (assembly GCA_031772625.1). Classification (NCBI taxonomy): domain Eukaryota; kingdom Viridiplantae; phylum Streptophyta; class Pinopsida; order Pinales; family Pinaceae; genus Pinus; species Pinus tabuliformis. Next base: position 2,013,733,871 of record CM062818.1, on the reverse strand, counting down.
CTTGGATCCAAAATTGAATTCTACATCCAACAAGTTCTCCTACTTAAACTTTGAGTAAAATCACATGAAGATAAGTTGAAAATACGAGTTGAAAAAGTAGTTTTTTTTTTTTTTTTTACTCCAAAAATGGTGACTCATATCCCATGGTTGAAATCATGATATTGAATCCTATTGATTCTTGTAGAGTTGATTTTTGTTGTACATTTTTTAGGCCCATTTTAACCTCAAAATCTCTCTAATGATAGTTCCACTGATGTCCAGACAAAAGGGAAAGCCAAAGAACTAGATTTTCATGACAGAGAGGTGAGTGTTTAGGAACATAATGTTTTTTTTGTAAACTTGGTAGTTCTTCCTCTATTTATATTTCTTTTTCAAAAAATTTAACAACCATTTGCTCCAGGTGGATTACCAGCTCCAAGGAAACTAGATAGCCACCTGCCAGTATTAAATCCTACCCAAAATTTAAAGAGGTTTATTGCTATCCTTCTACCATCACTGTTTTGACTGTCTATACTACTATTTCTTGAAAGAAAATTAAACATGTAAATGCATTTCATCAAAAGAAAACTTTTTGATATCAAACTGGATCACTGCATTAATTCTTATTTGAGGATATTACTGGGGTTGGCACCTTTGCACTGGATCCTGGCATCTCGCTCTGCTGCTCAATTCTTCACTTCAGCTCTTTGAGTGTTTGTTCAATTTTTCCTAGGGCCAAGTTATTTCTGTAGGTCTATATCTGAATTGTCCCTATCTCCCTGAGTAATTCCGCCCTGACTAGGTCTTTTTCCTTGTTCTTCTCTTGTGCCTCTACTCCTTCCCCTGCCGTTTGCTCTCGATGCAGGGTCATGGCTTGAGCCACCACATTCTTCATTACCCAGAACTATTGTATGGTTTGCCTGAATAAGGAGTGCTTTTCTTGAGTATTACCGAGATCCGACACCATGCTTTCCAACTCTTCCATGGGGATGTCATGGTGCTTGATACTCTCATTCAGTTCCCTCTCCCAACTCGCAATTTGGGCTCTAATGTTTGGCGGATTCCCTGCCATGTAAGCATTAATAATTGTCTTCATATGTTTACTGCCTGGCTTCCTTCTTCTTTTCCTGGTCGGCCCACTTGTTCCTTCTTCTATCTTTTCTACTTTCTTTCCTCTCCTAGGGGCCATGTTGCTCCCTGCCTGTCTGCAACTATCTTCTTCCTGGTGTTATCTGTTCTGTTCATTGTTCTTTCCTAGGTATGTTAATATACCTATCACAAAATTGTTGCATTTATCAGAGTTGTAATATTGAATCAAAACAATTTCCCAATTTCTCATTCTCTTTCCCTTTCCTGTATTTGCTACCTTAAGGGTTTTAGTTAGGTTGGGTTTAGATCCAGTCCTTTTTTGTTGAGGGTTTGGTGTTTTCTTGGGTTTCTTCCCATTTTCCTCCTATGGTAGCAATCTGCTCCCGACCTTTGTTGAAAAATGTGCAACAAGAAATGTTAAATTTAGAATGTGCTAAAAATAGACCTGCTAAAAATAACATGTTTAAAAATAGCAGTTTGGCTAGTGAGGTCATTGGACACCTTGGGTGAGAGGTGAAACTGCTAAAAATAGAAAGTTCTAAAAATAGTATTCTAGGTCCCTTCCTATCTTTAGCAGTCCCTAGTCTATCTATAGGAAGTAAAAACGAATTTGGTCTTAACAATAGTTTAAAATATTAATTAATTAATCTCCATGAGTTAATTAGTTAAGGAAAAACAAACTTGAAGTCTATGTGAGGACATGCAACAGTTTATCTATTAATTGGTGAATTTATCCATCAATTAAAGAGAGAAGGATGAGTTGTAATTAGTTGGCTCAGTTAACTGAGTCAAGTCCAGTTAGATTAATTTAACAAGTTGTTAAATTAATGAGATTCAGTTTGTTAATGCTTGCATGCATGTAATAACTGGTATTTTTAGATAACTGAATATTATAGCTTAAATAACTCATGCATGTCAGTTCAGATAGACCCAGTTGAGATCAGAGAAGGGACATTGTACTATTAGTTGGATGAATATTTTCCCTACAAATGAGGCTCATCCATGATGAGGATTTATCTCCTTTAGGTTTTTGCAATTATTTCAGAGGTCAATGTTGTGTGTGAGGTGCGAATCACACAGGTTGCAGCTGGAGGACCCAAGAAAAACTGTGCATAGAAATAGGAGGCTTGGAGGGCAGAGGAGAAGGTTTGTGAGAAGCCTTTGACTATCTATGAGTAATAGAGGGATTGTACTAAGAGTTGGATAGCTTCCGAGCTAAGGCTTTGTGTAATCCGGACTATATTTCCACTTGTATGATAATACAGAGATGGGGTTTTAGGCGGGTGCTTTCCCTGGGTAAATTCTTCTGTGTTATGTGTGTTTGATTCCTTCTTATTAGTTATATGTGTTCTTATTGATGTTTCTCATGGTTGATTAAGCTTCTGCTAAATTGTTTGTAGAAGTAGATGAAGTGTTTTTCTTTAGTACATTGCATTACGAGGTTGATCTACAGGTGAAAATTTTTTACATGGTATTAGAGCTCGCTGATTTGTAGAAAAAGTTCTACATGGTATCAGAGCTAGTTGATTTGTAGGAAAAATTCTACAAAATTATACATGGTATCAAAGCATAGGTGATCAAGGAAGAACAATATACAAGAAGAGGAGATTTCAAAGTTTTGAGTTTTGGGCCAAGAGTTTGCAGAGCATATCTGAAAATTTCTATACAAAATTTTCAGAAACAAATAGTAGATTTGGATTCCTTGCGGAAAAATACCCAAATTAAAAAAAAAAAAAAAAAAAAAAAAAAAAAACAAACAAACAAACAAAACAAAAAAAAACAAAACAAAAAAAAACAAAAACAAAAACTGGATGAATCGGAGTTCGGATGAGGGAGATATTGTTGATTTAAAATCAACTCTTTTTCTAGAAAATTTTGTGACAGCGGGAAAGTGGAAATAGATTGTGTGCTAGCCAAGAACTTGTATGCATTTGAGGTACAAGATGCGTGCAAAGCTTTGAGAAACAAGGCAAAGGTTAGATACTTGATGGTTGAGAGGGAGATTAAATTACCTCTCAACATACAGAGCCAGAAGAAGTCTCAGACAATTGTGGAGGAGCCACGATTGGTGCAGCAACTTCAGGAGGTTGTGGAGCAACCATAATAAGGGAAGTTGAGAGGAGATCGAGTAGAGACATCTACTCATGTAGAGACCTCCAGTAGGGGGAAACTTCGAGCCAGGTGGGCTGAGGGGTCACATGTAGCCACACCTCCAGGTAGGAGGTGGGGTGATGTTGAGCGATCGTCCCAAGGAGGAAGGGTAGGATCCTTGAGGTACCCAACCTCTTGGATGAGACCTTGCTACAGGAGCCCCAATGTGGAGTAGCAGGAACTGACTGATTGGGTAGAGACAGATGTGGATGGAGCAGCAGAGAGAGTGACAGTGAAGGAAGTCCCAGGACAACGCATAACTAGCAGGCTGCAGCAATGTGAGAGGCACAAGTGTTTTGCACAGTGCTAGGTGGCACAAAAAGGTGTGCAATGGTGCAAGATGCATGGAGATGTTGTAGTAGTGCAGATGTCAGAGAGGGAGCACTTGTCAGAAGTAGGTAGAGCTTTAGCATCAGAGTATGTTCCTAGCCCAACAGAGTGGTTAGTTGGGAGTGTTTTTGTTCCAAGTGTTGTTGGAGCAAGTGGACCGAGTAGATGTGTTGCATGCAGAACATTCCAGAGTTATAAGATCAGGTTCAAGAGAAAGTCTTTCTTGTTGAGAGGGACTGTTGAAAAATGTGCAACATGAAATGTTAAATTTAGAATGTGCTAAAAATTTCATGTCTAAAAATAGCAGTTTGGCCAGTGAGATCATTGGCCACCTTGGGTGAGAGGTGAAACTGCTAAAAATATAAAGTTATAAAAATAGTATTTCTGGGTCCCTTCCTATTTATAGCAATCCCTGGTCTATCTATAGGAAGTAAAAACGAATTTGGTCTTAACAACAGTTTAAAATATTAATCAATTAATCTCCATGAGTTAATTAGTTAAGGAAAAACAAACTTGAAGTCTATGTGAGGACATGCAACAATTTATCTATTAATTGGTGAATTTATCCATCAGTTAAAGAAAGAAGGATGAGTTGTAATTAGTTGGCTCAGTTAACTGAGTCAAGTCCAGTTAGATTAATTTAATAAGTTGTTAAATTAATGAGATTCAATTTGTTAATGCTTGCATGCATGTAACAACTGGTATTTTCAGATAACTGAATATTTTACCTTAAATAACTCATGCATGTCAATTCAGACAAAGACCCAGTTGAGATTAGAGAAGGGACAATGTACTATTAGTTGGATGAATATTTATCCTACAAATGAAGCTCATCCATGATGAGTATTTATCCCCTTTAGGTTTGTGTAGTTATTTCAGAGGTCAGTGTTGTGTGTGAGGTGAGAATCACATAGGTTGCAACTGGAGGACCTAGGAAAAACTGTGCATAAAAATAGGAGGCTTGGAGGGCAGAGGAGAAGGTTTGTGAGAAGCCTTTGACTGTCTATGAGCAGTAGAGGGATTGTACTGAGAGTTGGATGCTTCTGAGCTAAGGCTTTGTGTAATCCAGACTATATTTCCACTTATATGATAATACAAAGATGGGGTTTTACGCAGGTGCTTTCCTTGGGTAAATTCTTTTGTGTTATGTGTGATTGATTCCTTCTTATCAGTTATATGTGTTCTTATTGATGTTGCTCATGGTTGATTAAGCTTCCGCTAAATTGTTTGTAGAAGTAGATCAAGTGTTTTTCTTTAGTACATTGCATTACCAGGTTAATCTATAGGTGGGAAATTTCTACATGGTATTAGAGCTAGCTTATTTGTAGAAAAAGTTCTACATGGTATCAGAGCTAGCTGATTTGTAGGAAAAATTTTACAAAATTCTGCAACCTTTCCATTTTTTTCATCCTCATGGGTTTCTACCTGGATGAGGTTGGGCATTTGTTCCACCTTTCCCATGGTTTCCCTGTCTTGTCAACAGGTTTCCTCCTGGAGCTAGCTCTCCTTCCCTTCCCCCATGGATGCATGATTTCCTAATTTACTATAATCCTTGGGGGTCCCCCCTCCCCCAGGTTTCTTCCTTTTTTCATATAGGTTCGCTCCCATAAAATCCTATAGGGCTGGCTAGGGTCATGATCTTACGGGGACTACTACAGGCTTCTATCACAGGGTGGCCCTCTCCCTTCCGGGGTGCGAAGCCCTCCCTCCTGATCTCTCGACTGTGGGAATTCAGATGCACTGTGAAATTGATTTTACCATTGTCGTGGGGGTTTCTGTTATCTTTTTTTATAGTCTTATGCATGTTCCATATCAGATTTCCTATTTTCCTACTGAAAATCATTCTGAGCCTAGTAGGGATGTGGAGCGATAGGACTATATACCAACTTGACGATCGGTTGCCTTGTGCGTCTACCGCCTGCGTCTTCGCTCTTCATCCACCTTCTCTCTCACCAACTTTTCTCGTCTTCATTTGCATGCATTTTGCTATATTATTATTTTTGTTAAGTTTTATTCCTCTCTCCCGCTGGTCCCTTGCCTTTACTGCCACTTGTCTGGCTTTATTACCTACATAGATCCCTACACCCTCATCTCAAGATGCTTGCCTTCTGTCCTTATTGCCATCTCATCTCATTAATCCACGCTTTCTCCTAGCTACTCTTTCTGTGTTCTTGTTGTCCTTGTCTTGCCACTTGTTATCATTCTTTTGCCCGCCCTCCTGCTCTCTACCTGACCTCCTCTCGGTCATTCTCTTCCATCACTGCCCTCGTACTCTCGAGAGTTGTACCTTCTTTGCGTTGCTCCGTCACCTGCCAAATTACCTGTCTACTCACTTCATTCTCCATGTTTGTCCTTTCCCCCACCTGTCCTCTTCCTTCCCCTTCTCGGCCTCATCTCCCTGGTCTCTCTAGATTTTCTATGATGTTCCTTGATTTGGAGTGTCTTTCTCCTCCTTTTTCTTTTGCAAGGAGTTGCAGTAAGATTTCCATCTCCTCCATCTGGACTAGCTTGACCTCACTTGCATCTAGAGTTCTTCCACCATTCCTGCAACCCCAATTTTCCAGGTTGTCTGCTGGTTCATTTCCCTTCCTTCTCACATGGGTGGGAAGGATGTAAGCTAACTATCTTATGATTTTATTTATCCCCTACATCAACCAGGCAATTCTCCAGCTATGACTGATTTTCTTCGCTTGTGTTCCTTGTTGTAGCTATTTGAGTATATCCACTACCATTTTCACATCTCCTTCTACCTGTAGCTTTTGGTATTCCTCCCTTATGGCAATTTCTAGCCCTTTTTTTAGTGCATGGCACTTTTCTTTGTTGTTTGTGGCATTGCCACAGTCCATTGCATATATTTTGAGCGTCATTCCTCTATCATCTCTAAATACTCTGCCTATCCTTACCTCGCATGGGTTTCCTTTTGCAGCCCCATCAAAATTCAACTGATGAACCCCTCTTGAGGATTTCTGTAGTGTTTGACCTCCTCAATTTCGTTAGTTTGGTGTTTCCTTGCTGTGTTGTGCGTCATGCTTGGCTTTAGTTGCAGGCGTGTCATTATTCTTGTCTTTGTTGGGTCAATTTTCCAATTCTCCTCGTACCACCTCTCTCTGAGAATGGTCTCTTTGATATTTTGTATTATTTGGTTCCATATCTCTGTATTTTCTCTACCAGCCTCCTTGAAAATCAGCTGGTTCCGCTCTTTCCAAATATTCCACAGAATGAATCCTATTGAGGATCTGTAAGCCCTGTTAAGGATTGTATTCTAGTAAGGTTTATTCCTCTAGTTCTCTATCGTTATTTTCATGTTGTTTATGTCTCTGTCACTGATTTCAAAAAGTTGTTGATGTTTTCTCCACAGGTTGCTGCTGACTTTGCAAGAGTTGGTTAAACGCTCCATGGTCTCTCCCTGTTCTCTGCAGAGGGCACATCTTGATGGGCCTTGCATTCCTTTTTTCCTCAGCTAGTCCCATGTCAGAGCTCTCTCATGGCTCAGATCCAGGTAAAGAAAGCTACCTTCGGCCATGTTTTTGTTTTCCATATGCTTTCCCATTTTTTGTTTCTTGGTGTCTGTTGTATCCTTCTTTTAGATGGTATCCTTCTGCTATTGTGAACATACATTTGATTCTATGTCCCCATCTTAAAGTATCCATCCCTTCTTTGGTCGCCACTTTCCTTGTTTCCATTTCCTTTTCATATATTTCCTAGTGGGTTGTTACTGGTGCTTCTGGTCAGTTTTCCTTTGTTTCCACTTTCTCCAATATCCATCGAATTCCAGGCTCCAGTAGTTTCGTACTATATCACCCTCAGTTTGGCTGGTGAACTGGTGGATCTCTTGGAGTAGAGGCTGGTTGTTGAGTTTTTCTCTCTATGCTAAGCCTCTTCTAGAAATTCACTTTATCCCCTCCTCTTACTTCCCAGAAGCTATGCTCCCTGATCAAATCCCTGTTGGCACTTGCCAAATTCCATATTGCAGAGCCTTTCTTCTCGATTTGGCTTCTTAGCTTTCCTTATGGGGACCTAGGCCTCTCATATTTTCTCTCCCATAGTTTTTTCCACAAGTCATCCCCTCCCTATGTCCATTGCCACCAAAACGTTTCCCCCATTACCTAGTTCAGGATGTAGGGGTCTCTCAGGCCTAGTCCTCCTTCTTTTAGGTATTTACTTAGCCAACTCCAGGATAGAAGCACCCATTTTTTTATCTTACTCGAACCTTGCCAAAGGAAATTTTTAAACATATCTACCATTTTCTGGAAGATTGCTTTAGGTGTTGCTTGGCTAGTAAGTTGATAGATCGGTATGGATTGGAGCACAAATTTTAGCAGGATTATGCGGCTTGGGATATTTAGTGCCTTGAATGTCCAATTTTGCATTCTTCATTGAATCTTACCCATCAAGATTCCCCAGTTAGCAACTCTGTTTTACTTGTCATTTAACTGGATTCATAAGTACTTGGTAGGGAAGTTCCTGACTCGGAATCCCATGGTTCTTGCTAGGAAGGCTTGGGAGGGAGCTTGGGTATTGAAGAAATCAATTTCTGATTTTTCTTTGCTTATCTTAGTCCGAGAGGCCCCTGTGAATTCTGTGAGAATTTCCATTATTTTTTTTGCTTCTTTGAGTGTTGCCTGTCCATATAACATAACATAATCAACAAATTTTTGGTGGGTTAGAGATAGGTCATTTCCCCAAAGTCTTAATCCCTTCAGTTTTTCGCTATTGACTTTATCTTTTATCAGTCTTCCTAGTCCATCCACTGTGAGGGTAAACAGTAACAAGGACATTGGGTCACCCTGCCTAAGTCCTCTAGATGGATTGTGTTAACACTCAGGTTGTCCCTTGGCTCCTTAAGGGATACGGCCGAGGTAACCACAAACTAATCTTTGGACTGTAGGTTCTAGCCTACTTGCAATCAGAGAGGGCTCTCTCTTTAAAATATAGCTTTGTTTAAGGGTGATTTTAGGCTAGATATGATGCTCTTGGGTTTTGTTTAATTTTTGGTGGGAAGGATGATACTTTCAAGCAGATTTGGGATGCATAGTATGAGAAGTTCAAACCATTGGGCATGGAGTCATGGATTAGGGCTTGCTGTTGCGTTTTCTTGGTCACAAGAGGAATACAGAGCAGGATAGCTACACATAGAACAATATCAAAGCTGGAATAAAGATGGAATGAAGGTCAGAGATGAAAGGCAACAAAGAATCTTTCATCAGCTAACAGAGAAGGAAGGTGAATGAAATTTTATCTAGGAGCAGTCAAGAATTCCTAAATAACAGTCATATATGAAAGAAACAGTGTAAACATGATCATTTAAGTATGCATATTCATAACTATTTCTGAAGAAAAATATGTATAAATAACAAAAATTGAGCATAGAGTGTTGCTAAGCAAAGTCTAAGCTATTCTTCCTTTCTGCTATTTAGATGGTGACAAAATGGTGGCATAAACATATATAAACTGTAAACAGAGGTAAGAAACACTTATTGAGCCATGTAGAAGCACAAGAATTCCCTAATCACTCTTCAGCCATTAAATCACAACAGACAGTTCATCATCCAAGCATTCCAGCAATCTTTGATTATATAAAACTATCAAAGTATACAACACAAGTCTCAAATGAGGATTATAAACCAACCAACCCTTAATACATAGCTGAGGGTGGTATATATAGAGAAAATATCTAAAAAAATATCTATTACAGCAGATCTTAAACAGATCTGAGGGAACTGAGTTCTTTAATCTAACTTATCCTGAAATGAATGCATAAAATATCTATCTAAGTGCTGCACTGGGGCAGCTGCCTCAAAAATGAGTTGAAATGTGTCCTTTGGCTCTGTGCTGTTCACTTGGCCATAACTATGCTTTGGGCTTTGATCCACTGCTCTCATGTGGCTTTAATTCTTTAAACTCTGATCTGAGAGCCTTAAATGGCTATACCGCTTTCTTTGACTTTGATGGGGGGCTCTTTAATGTTCATCCGCTGCGGGCTTTATGATCTCCGCTGATATTTTCCACTGATACACTTTGCTGCTTCACTGATACACTTTAACACTGAATCGGGCCACCTTCCTCCCTCTGATACTCTTTAACTGTCTAATCGCCCCTTTTTTGCCACTTTATAGGCAAAAATAGCTGCTGCAAATGCTTTCTGTGGCCTTTGGAACTGTATCGGCGCTTGGCCGATCAAATATCAACATCCATCAAGAAATCCTGCAAAAAATGGCAGAGGAATGCTTGCTAATAACTGTGCTGGACCGTGCTGGCTTTCTGGAGCAAAACTGGGCTTTGGGAGCTATCAAAATGGCTGAGAAATGCCTCATTTCCTTTGACTGGGCGCGCACAGGCGTAGGCATGAAATAGTGCAAAAATGGCCCCTTTTTCCTTTACAAAGGAAAAGAACAATTTCCATGTAAAATTCATGAAAAACACAGGCGGGAGCGGCACTGTAGCTAAGATTAAATCCTGGCCGTTGGATCGCGCGGAGGCAGATCCAACGGTTGAGATCTAATCACAATATCGCTTATCAGCGGGCGGAGGGCTTTATATATATATGGGATCAGTGATGGGCCGATCCCCGATATCGCATCGGCGGTCGGCTATCGGGGAGGGCCTTTAAACATATGCAATGGGCGAGCGAAATGGGGGGGAGCCGATTTAATATGGGCCGTCGATCTGAGGGCAGATCGGACGGCTGCCGCGTGATCGCAATATGGCGTCGGCAGGGGTCCATGGGTGTGGCCTTAATACATATGTGATGGAGCGATGCGATGCGATATGCGATGAAATATGGGCCGTTGATCTGGGCAGGGGCGATTGGACGGCTAGGATTAAGTCGTTGTTTCGCTATCGGGGAAACCCGGGGGGCGGGCCTTTATATGTATTGCGATAGCGATGCGATATAGCTGGGTTTATGTTAAAAAAGGGGGTTTTTCCATTAAAACCTAAGTTTTATAAAAAACTTAGATTATAATGATAAAAGGGAAGAATCGATTAAAGCGGAAAACTGCGGAATATATGAAATATATGGTACGGATGGCTCCCGATAGCGATATCGCATCGGAGCAAGGGGGAATGGGGTATATATATGGGCCATCAATGCTATTTGAGACCTCCGACAGCGATATCGCGTCGTAGGGGGGGAAGAAGCAATTGGAGGAGGGTTTATGCATCTAAAAGGGGTTTCTATGCATCGGAAGGGCTTTTATGTATAAAAGGAGGATTGTTAATGCTTTTGGAAGGGGTCCAAAAGTATGAAAAGAGGGTTTTATGAAATAATAAAGAGGTATTATGCATAGGAATGAGTCCTAATGCATTTAGAAGATGGTTAAGGGGGAAAATTAAGGGTTCTTACTAAGTTTCAAATAAACTTAGTAATTCCCAAGGGAATGTTTATGGTTATTTTTCAACCAGGGGAGGGGATATGTATATAAAAGGGATTTATAACATATTTTAGTAAGGGGAAGGGAGAAATCATGGGATTTATATAATAAAGTTAGAAGTTAATATGAAACTGGTGAAGAAAGCGCTAAGTATAGCAAACTTAGGCTTCAAAGGGGAAATAGGACTTATAGAGGAAATGTGAGCACTCCTAAGTAAAGCAGATCTTTACTTAGGCAAAAGTCATGAAAAATGATGAAATTAAGAGATGTCAAGCAGATCTTGACCTCTTTAGGGGAAGTTAGTGAATGATTTGGGGAAAAGGAAGAAGGGGAAGTTAGACATGCCTCGCTTGAGCTGCTCCAAATGGATTTTTCCTTATACTTGTGATCTGAATAGATTTAACACTTGAAAACATGAAATGGATCACAAATCATCATTCTGCCACCTCAAAACTGCCTACCCAGTCTAGTTACCTAGCATTTTGTCTTCTTTTGGTTTGGGTGCACTTGAACTAGCAAACCCCGCTTTTCAACTTTTCTTTTTGCTATCCTCCTATCTAAATCAATCCTTATTTCTTCCAGGGGCTTAGATTAAGCTGTTGAGCACCCTTGCTTCTCTACCTATCTACAAATCTGCCAAGATTAAACCGTTTGGACAGATATTCACTCTCTATCTTCTAAAACAAGCAATTTAAACCTAGGGAAGCCAAGATTAAGCTGTTTGGCCTTCCATTAACTGAAAAACTCTTCAAAAATGGAACAATTCATAAAAAAATGGAATATAGTAGTGGCATTTGAGCTTGCACACTTTCCTGGTCTCTTGTTTGGGGTTCATTTCATTTATTTTTCTCTTTGGCCAATTCATTCTTTTTGCCCTTTGATTATTCTTTTAGGGCATACTCTCTTTACATTTTTAAATTTTCTGAGTTTTTTCTTGGAAATATGGAACCTTTGCAGCATGAAAAAGATGACATATTTGGCATTTAAAACAGTCAATCATGAAATATGAAACCTATTGCAATAGGAGGCTAACAGATTGAAGGCTTATGTTGGTGACCCATTTACGAGTATTGACATAACTGGCATAGTTATCATTGACATTACCCAGTTTATCCATTTGTCATCAAAGCCATGTGCCTTTAGGCTTTGTTGGAGGTATCCCCAATGAAGTTTGTCATAAGCTTTGGCTAGGTCTAGCTTTATCAACATCCCTTTGGTTTTTGAATTTTTCAGTGAGTGAATTGCTTATTGTGCTACCACTATGCCATCTATTACTTGTCTGCCTTCGACAAACCCTGTCTGCTCCTGGGATATCAGCTCTGGTAATATTGGTTTTAGTCTATTCACCGTGATTGTAGCTAGGATTTTATATATAAATTTGCAAAGTGCTATCGGTCGGAATCTTTGTGGTTCTTTTGAGTTCTATGTCTTTGGTATCAGGGCTAGGAATGTGGCATTCAAGGCCGGGTGCATTATTTTAGTACATTGAGATTCTTCTACTGCATTCACTATATCTTGGATCATAAATTTCCATGAGGTTTGATAAAATTCTGAGGTGAATCCATCTGGCCCAAGAGCTTTATTTTTTGCCATCTTTTTTATTACTTGCTTCACCTCTGCTTTCATTATGACGCTTAGGAGTGCCAAGTTCTAGTCTCTAGTCACTATTTTGGGGATATGTTGACTAATTTTATCAATGTCATCCTCCCTTTTGATATTGGGTTCTCTCAGGAGCTCTTTAAAATGTTGTACCATCAAATTCTCCATTTCAGCCTTCTATGTTATCCTGTTGCCTTGATTGTCTTTTAGGGAGAATATTTTGTTTTGCTATTGGTATTGTAACATTGCCTTATGGAAGAATTTTGTGTTTCTTTCTCCTTATTTTAGCCATTTAATTCTCAATTTTTGTTTCCATAAGATTTCCTCTTGTTTTCTTCTTTCCTCTAGTTTATTTAGCACCACTCCTTCTTCTTCTGCTAGTTCTTCATTTCTTCCTTCTTCTATGATTTTTTGTTGTATTCAGTTCATCCTTATCTGGAGCGTTTCTTGTTCCTTTTGAATATTTTCAAATTCTTCTTTGTTCCACTTCTTTATCCTTCCTTTTAAATCGTTTAATTTGAGTTGGAGGGTGTGCATTTTATTTCTTCCTTCCATCCTAGTCTCAGTCTCCTTCCACTAATTCTTCATTTTATCTATGAAGGTGGGATCTCTTAACCAGAATGCCTCAAACCTAAAGGATCTTTTCTGGTTCTATTGATTCATAGTTATTTCTAGTTTAATGGGCCAATGATCCAACCCTAGACATGGGAGGATTGTTGCTTCATAGAATATATCTTTTCCAATGAAGTGTTCTATTGCTAGGAATTTGTCTAGCCTAGATTCTATTTGTATGCTCCCTCCTCGTTGATTGTTCCACATGCATTTTCTGTTTATGGTTAGGATATCTACCATTTTCAGTTCTACTTGAAGGTCCTTGAATGTCTCCATCTCTGGCTCTTTTCTTTGCAGTCCACCTTTCTTCTCATCCTTTGATGTTGTCATGTTAAAGTCTCCTACTATCAACCACAGTTTTTCTTCATGAAGGTTTCCTAGCTACTAAAGTTGGAGGAGAAAGCTTCCTCTTTTCACTGGTGTATGAGGGTTGTATATTGCCGAAACTAGAAACCATTCTCTATTTCCAATTAACCAGAACTTCCCCTTGAGTATTCTTTTCATGCCTATCCAGTAATCTACTGTGATTTCTATAGGGTTCCATAGTATTGCTATTCCTCTCGCACTTCCTTTCACATCTATGGTCATACATTCATATTTCGGTTTTATTTTGTTTAGGATTTCCTCCATTTTCCTTCCTGAGATTTTTGTTTCATGTAACAACATTAGTTGGGGTTTTTCTTTTCTTAGCCTTTCCGCTAAGTGTCTCTGTTTTCCTTTGCTATTAAGGCCTCTTATATTCCAGGATGTAATTATCATTGGGGTACTTGGCTTGTCTGTTGGAATACCGCTGAAAGCGGAACTACACTCCCGGTGTTCACTAACATTTCTCACATGATCTGTATCGATTCCTGTAAATTTCTTCGACCTCTTTTTTTCCCGCCTTTTGCTTTTCTTTGATGGTCTTGAGTATTATCCTGTTGGAGGCCTAGTTTTTCTACCATTTCCATCTTTCCCTGTCCTTGTTTCTCTTGGTATTGTTGAAAATTTTCTCTGTATATTCCTTTTTTCTCTTCTGGAATGAATCTTTCATCCAGTTGTCTCCATTCATCTAGTAGTTTCCACAATACTTCTTCTTCTGAACTCAGTTCTTCTCCTCTGCTTGTGTCAATATCCATTATTGTATTGTCCATCTTCTCCCTCGCTTCCTTTTCCTCCTTCTCTGTTGGTTCACTTTGTTCCGTTCTATTGGTATGTGATTTGCCTTGACTTATGTTGCTTTCCTTTCCTTTTTCTCCCTAATAGTCCATTGTTTGGGTCTCAATTTTATCTTCTTCTTCTTCTTGTAGGATTTCAAAGTTGTTTGTATTACTTGGCTAGGTTTGTTTTTCTTTCCTTCCTTCTCTGGGGTTCTCTCTTGTATGTCTTCTTTTGCTTTTTAGTTCTTGAAACCCAGTTCCTTGTCTTCTTGATTTTTCCTCTGATGTTTGTTCCTTCGCTCCTCTTCTTCTGTATTGAGTGGGAATTCCTTAAACAGATGTCCATAATCATGACATCTTCAGCATCTGAATGGAATGTGCTCGTAGTCGAGGGTTTGCTACCATACCTCCTCATGATACTCTAGCTCTACTGTATCTGGAATAGGGTTAGCTATATTCATGTAGACACAAATTCTAGCATATGAAGTGTATCTTCCCTTTTTTGTACTTTCAGCTATTTTAACAAAGCTTCCTATTGTGTTTCCTATACCTTCTAGGATCTCCTGATCCCAAAAATCCATTGGTAGTCCGAATAACCTTACCCATACCGGGGCTACCAGGAATTTTTCCTTATCAAGGTAATAACAGTCTTCCCAGTATCTCATAAACAGTCCATCATTATAATGAAAGTAAGGACCATTTTCGAACATTTTTTCTTTATCTTGCAAGTTCGAGAAGATTACCATGAAGAAGCCTCTTGCTCCCAACTTTAGCTCAATATGGCCTCGGGGTTGCCTTTTTTGCTGGATCCATCTGGTGAGGTCCTTTTTCATTGGCCATACTCCGATGAACTTGAAAATTAGTGCATGGTATTTCATGTAGCTTCTGTATCGCTCTAGTTTGTTCATCGGGATTATAAATCTTGGGTTCTCCGTCGCACATGGTAAACACTTGAATTTGTTGCCTACCTACCATCGTGCTCCAAGGACATGTCCCGATTTTCTTGTTTCTTCTACCTGGTTGTTGGTGTTCTAGCCTTCTCTTGCCACTACATCTTGATAGGAGGGGATCTCTCCCCTCCTCTCCTCCTTTGGCATTTCTTCTGGTTCTTGGTTTCTATGTCTATCTTGCTACAGCTTTTGGTTTTCCCCGTGCCGCCTAACTCATGGCTGCCTAGCCATTACGGTTGCAGAGCTCATTTTCCACTGGAATATTTTTGTTTAGGACCTTAATGTTAACCACATATGATATTGTTGTTTTTGTAATAAATACCCTCCAAAATTTGGCCTCCGCTTAAATTTTAGAGCCTCCTTGTGATCTTACAATATGTTGTTCCAAGTTTAATATTATAGTTGCTTCATGATTTGTTAATGTTTCTCTAAATGTTTAAGCCTTCTTCCAAGATTTTAATTGTTGAAACCACTTTCTTACACAGACTTAGAAATATATACATCCACAAGTGCACCTATTTCTTGTAATCTCAATAGTCAGTTTTTACCTCTATAGACAATCATTATGTAGTCTTTGAGGACAATGCACGCGTATGATTTGGAAACAATGATTGAAAAATCCTTAATGGAAGACATTTAGTAACTCCTAAGCATTGAGAAATCCTTCTTCATAATCCTTTCACAAATGATATGGATATTGCACTGTGAAATCCATGCCAACAGTTAGTGTACAACATTGTTTGCCAGTCTCTATAACTATTAGTGGCACCTGCATTATCATTCTAGTGAGTTTTCTCAATTGTCACTTTTGCATGCCTTTCGCTTTAACAAGTTTCATTTTCACTTTCACCGCTGTAATTTTTTCTTTATTTTACTTTAACATGTGTCACTTTTTTTTTTTTTTTTTTTTCACTTTGGCATTTGTCACTTTCAGTTTCTTTAGCTCTTGCAAGCATCATTTTCACTTTTTATCATGGTCATGAGTGTCACTTTTGATTGTTTTCAATCTTGCATGTGTTGCATTTTGGCACACTCCTAGAGGTATCCCTAGGGACCTCTTCTACATTATTCAACCATATCCATCAGAATAATATGTGCCAATTACTCTCCCATAGATTAGCACACTTTCTGGTTGTATTCGACACTTCTGTCTTAACTCATATTTTAAATGTCTCAAAGCCACATTTCAACTGTCGCACTATTGAAAAGTGTGCAACAAGAAATGCTAAATTTAGAATGTGCTAAAAATAGCATGTCAAAAAATAGCAGTTTGGCTAGTGAGGCCATTGGCCACCTTGGGTGAGAGGTGAAACCGCTAATTTCTGGGTCCCTTCCTATTTATAGCAATCCCTAGTCTATCTACAAGAAGTAAAATTAATTTGGTCTTAACAGCAGCTGGAAATATTAATTAATTAATTCAGTTCAGTTAATTAGTTAAGGAAATTCGAATTTGAAGTCTTTGTGAGCATGTACATGAGTTGTCCCACTGATTGAGGAATTTACCCTTAATTTCCTCCACTGATTGAGGGAATAAGTATGATTTATATAATGAGAGAATTAGTTGACTTAGTTCTAACTAGTCAAGTCCAGTTAGATTATTTTAACAAGTTGTTAAAATAATAAAATATAGTTTGTTAATGCTTGCATGCATGTGACAACTATTATTTTAGATAACTGAGAATTCACTCATGGATAATTGTTGCATGTCAGTTATGTCAGAGACTCAGTTGAGATCAGATGTGGGACAGTGTACTATCAGATGCTTGACTATTTCTAGTAAGTAGTTTTTGCATGGTTGAGGAACTAGTGTCCTCAAGGATTGTGTAGTTGGACCATTGGTTATTTTGGTATGTTTGGAATTAATAGAATATGCTTTTGCTATTATTTCCTAAGCAAACTATGCCAAGACCATAGGTAAAGCCTATATAAACAAGGCTTGGTTGGTTCATGAGACATATCTTCATATCTTCATAGTTCATTGAGAACTGAATAGCTTGAGAGCTAATTCTTTTTGTATTGTGAAGAGGATTTCCACTGGATTGATAATACATGGTTGGGGTTTTATGCTGGTGCTTTCCCTTAGATATATCTTGTATTATGTGTGATTATTTCTCTTGATTATTTATGCATGTTTCTACTTGATGTTGCTCATGAATTCGATTATGCTTCCGCTTAATTTTTTGTAGAAGTAGAACAAGTATTATGCTTTAGGACATTGCATATATCGATTTGTTATACAAGTCAAATTTCTACATGGTATTAGAGCACAGGTGATCAAGCAAGAACAGTATACTAGCAGGAGAAATTCAAAGTTTATTATTTGGGATATAGATCTCAAGTTCTTATCACATCTATTTCATTAATGGCGTTCTATGGTTTGAGTCTTGAGTATGCCCTTGATGGCAGCTCAAACTATATAGCTTGGAAGGATCGCATGGAGGCAGTTTTGGAAGATAATGGTCTTAAGGATTTCATTGATCAAGAAATTCCTAAGCCTAATAACAAGACTGAGCAGATGGAATGGAGGAAGTGTGTGGCTAGAGCTAGGAGAATTCTTTTGGGGGGAGTGCGAGATCACATTGTCTCGAGCCTTCATGGGAAGGAGACTCCGAATGTAGTGTGGAAAACATTGAAATATTTATATCAGAATAGCAGTGATCAAAGGAAGCTAGCACTAAAGGACAAACTTCAAAAGATCAAGTGTGAAAGGGATGAGACGATCTCTATGTATCTGACCAAGCTCATCACATGCAGGGATGAGCTTGCAAGTGTAGGGGTCATGACATCAAATGAGGATATGGTGAGTCTAGCACTCCTTGGCCTTCCTAAGAGCTGGCATAGCTACCAGGACTCGGTGAATGGAAGGGAGAAACTACCAGATTGGGAACAACTATGGTCGGATTTGATGCAGGAGGAGATCAGATGGAGCACCAGAGACAATTCTTCATCTATGCATGATGAGGAGAACTGTGCCTTAGCGATTAAGGCGAAGAAGGGGAAGGAGAAGGTTTCTCTTTTCGAATACAGTTCTTCCAATGATGGGAAGAAGGTTGACAAATTGAAAGTGTGATGCTTTCGTTGTCATGAGGTGGGCCATTATGTTGCAAATTGTCCACGAAGGAAATCCAAGAAGTGATTTAGGGAAGGATCTGAAGGTGACACACTTGCTTGATAGTTTGAGTTGGATTTCACACTCTTCACATGCCTAGTTTCATCCATGGTGGGCAGTGGTTGGTTTCTTGATAGTGAAGCTTCTTTCCACATGACCGGCGACAAGAGTTTGTTCAATACTTTGGAGGAGAAATATCTCCAGATGCTAATAGCGATGGGTAATGATGAGAAGTATAGTGTCTCAGGTGTAGGCATGGTTATTTTT
Source organism: Pinus tabuliformis (assembly GCA_031772625.1). Classification (NCBI taxonomy): domain Eukaryota; kingdom Viridiplantae; phylum Streptophyta; class Pinopsida; order Pinales; family Pinaceae; genus Pinus; species Pinus tabuliformis. Next base: position 2,013,715,273 of record CM062818.1, on the reverse strand, counting down.
TAGAGGGAGCATGGATCTCATCTTACCTTGATCGATGTCAATTATATACCAGGACTGAAGAGAAACTTGGTGTCAATTGCGATGCTGGAAGACAGAGGCTATGATGTAGTCTTCAGTAAGGGAAAGGTTTTCCTTAGACATGTTATCACTAGACAAGTGAAGCAGATTAGTTCATGAGTCAAGGACCTGTATGCTCTTGAGGTTCAAGATGCATGCAAAGCCTTGAGCAGCAAGGCAACTGATGGAGACTTGGTGGTTGAGAGCGAGGGTATATTACCTCTCAACGTGCAGAGCCAAAAGAAGTCTCAAACGATTGTGGAGGAGCCACGATTGGTGCAATAGCTTCAGGAGGTTGTGGAGCAGCCACAACAAGGGAAGCTGAGTGGAGATCGAGTAGAGACATCTACTCATGCAGAGACCTCCAATAGGGGGAAACTTTGAGCCAGGTGGGCTGAGGGATCACATGTAGCCATACCTCCAGGTAGGAGGCCAGGTGATATAGAGTGATCATCCCAAGGAGGAGGGGCAGGATCCTTGAGGTACCCAACCTCTTGGATGAGACCTTGCTACAAGAGCCCCGATGTGGAGTAGCAGAACTGACTGATTGGGTAGAGATAGATGCGGATGGAATGGTAGAGAGAGCAATAGTGCAGAGAATTCCATGACATTGCATAGCTAGTAGGTTGCAGCAATGCGAGAGGCACAAGTGTTTTGCATAGTGTTAGGTGGCACAGAGAGCTGTGCAATGGTGCAAGATGCATGGAGATGTTGCAATAGCGCAGATCTAAGAGAGGAAGCACTTGTCAGCAGCAGGTAGAGCTTCAGCATCAGAGTATGTTCCTAGCCCAACGGAGTGGTCAGTTGGGAGTGTTTTTGTTCCAAGTGTTGTTGGAGCAAGTGGACCAGGTAGATGTGTTGCATGTAGAACATTCCAGAGTTATAGGATCGGGCTTGAGAGGAAGCCTTTCTTGTTGAGAGCGAGTGTTGAAAAGTGTTCAACAAGAAATGCTAAATTTAGAATGTGCTAAAAATAGACCTGCTAAAAATAACATGTCTAAAAATAATAGTTTGGCCAGTGAGGTCATTGGCTCCTTGGGTTAGAGGTGAAACTGCTAAAAATAGAAAGTTCTAAAAATATTATTTCTAGGTCCCTTCCTATTTATAGTAGTCCCTAGTCTATCTATAGGAAGTAAAATTAATTTTGGTCTTAACAGTAGTTGGAAATATTAATTAATTAATTCAATTGAGTTAATTAGTTAAGGAAATTAGAATTTGAAGTCTTTGTGAGCATGCACATGAGTTGTCCCATTGATTGAGGAATTTATCCTTAATTTCCTCCACTGATTAAGGGAATAAGTATGATTTCTATAATGAGAGAATCAGTTGACTTAGCTCTAACTAGTCAAATCCAGTTAGATTATTTTAACAAGATGTTAAAATAATAAAATATAGTTTGTTAATGCTTGCATGCATGTGACAACTATTATTTTAGATAACTGAGAATTCGCTCATGGATAACTGTTGCATGTCAGTTCTGTCAGAGACCAAGTTGAGATCAGATGTGGGACAGTGTATTATCAGATGCTTGACTATTTCTAGTAAGTAGTTTTTGCATGGTTGAGGAACTAGTGTCCTCAAGTATTGCGTAGTTGGACCATTGGTTATTTTGGTACGTTTGGAATTAATAGCATATGCTTTTGTTATTATTTCCTAAGAAAACTACACAATGACCATAGGTAAAGCCTATATAAACAGGGCTTGGTTGGTTCATGAGACATATCTTCATATCTTAATAGTTCATTAAGAACTGAATAGCTTGAGAGCTAATTTTTTTTGTTTTGTGAAGAGGATTTCCACTTGATTGATAATACATGGTTGGGGTTTTATGTTGGTGCTTTCCCTTGGATATATCTTGTGTTATGTGTGATTATTTCTCTTGATCATTTATGCATGTTTCTACTTGATGTTGCTCATGAATTTGATTATTCTTCCGCTTAATGTTTTGTAAAAGTAGAACAAGTATTATGCTTTAAGACATTCCATATATCGATTTGTTCTATAGGTGAAATTTCTACACGCACTTAGAAATAAGGGTCACTTTCTTGTCGCTTCAAGGTATGCATGTGTATTTTGGTTACTGTACATTCTTTATCTTGTGTTGATGTTATCTAACTGTGAGATCACTATTTTAGGACTTGTTTACATGTATTTTTCTCTCTTGTCTCACCGATCCCACTCTTAGTCATTTTAGAGCATTCATTATGTTTGCAACTTGCTAATATTTATCCCTCCTAGAACTATGTAGTCTTAAGCTACAATAAATCATCCCCTACCTCTTGGAACTGCACATTGTGTAGTCTTAGAGGATAATCTCCCTCAACTATAAACTGAACAACCTTGAAGTCTAGACCATCACTCTGGATGTCTAGCCTAGTCAAATGCATGGTTCATGATCCCTCCCACCATATATTACTCATTGCACAGTTGCAGTGGAAAGTGGGCCATCACTATGTAACTTTAATGCCCAACTACATAGTTCCTTAAGGCTTTCTCTTCATCTAATGCACATTGCATAGTTATAATGTGTAACCTTACCTCATTATTTCACTAACTTCCCAATTGTGTAGTCCCTTCACTTAGTGAGTCTCCTACTATACATTGCATAGTTCTAATGATTAGTATGTCACCTCTAAGCCACTTAAACCCTCAACTGCAAAACTCACTAAGCTTGTCCCTCAATCATTTTGTATTTCACGATTATAGTGGCTAGTCTTACCGCCTGCGCTAACTGAAACCCCTCACTGTGAAATGCCTTGATTTGTCTTGCCTCCTATGACACATTTCATAGTTTAAGTGGATAGGGAGGTCATCATTTAGCCCCTGTGATGCTCAACTATGCAATGATCAAGCTCGTTCTCTAAAAGGCCTTGTCTATATCCTCATCATAGTCAACATCTTCTATGAGCAAAGAGGATGTAGAATAGGTGGTTTCCAAACATATGTTGTCCTGTTGTGAGTGGATTTCATTTGTAGGTGCTATCATGTGAACATGGAAAGGCGATCCTCAAGGGAAATAATCAAGGAGAGGTTACAAGAGAGAACTTGAGAAGAAGGTGCAAAAGAAAGAACCATCATGAAAGACATGAAGAAATATTGTACCATGACATAATGGTGGCATCTCATGTTGACTTGGAAGGTTATAACATTGATCCAAACCCCTTGGAGTTTGAATATGAGCAAGAAAATATCCATCGTGAAGAAGTAAAATTCATAGCGAAAGGGAGAAAGGCTTGGCCTGGACATGTCACAATGAAGTTCCATGTCACCAATGTTAAGTCATGGCTTGTCCAAGTGTCATCACAATGTCATATATGTCAATGTATCTTGCCACATAATTTTTGGAATGTAACTATTGTATTTTCAAAATGAGAAAAGTTAAAACGTGTGGAAGACCAAGTGTCACGCCCCCAATTCTTTTTTCGTTAAATTGGCTGGGTGCGGCACCGCCTAAGTTAATAACTTTATCCATCGTTAATTAACTTTACGAACTACGCCTTCAACAATTCATAATAATCATGAATTAACATTATTAATGTGCGGAAACCATCAATAATACAAGAACGATAATAATAACCCAATAATATGCAAGAAGTAATCTTTTTATTATAATAGAGAAAGATTACAATGACCGGGAGCCGCGCTCCACCGGCGTTCATAAACAAGGCGGGCGCCCGCCCGTGCAAGAGCGCACGGCGGTCTGCCTCAACCTTCAACCGAGATAATATACAATATACACAAGTTCCTTTGTTGAACGGGCGGGCGCACCCGTGCACGACCCGTGCCCAACCCAAACCAAACTTCGTGTAACCTCAGTGTGCGGGCGCCCATGCGCACCACCGCCCACACCACAACCCACTTGCACACAACTTCGTCGCCCGTCTCGACGGGCAGATACCTTATGCAACCTGCAGTATACTTCGCTCTTCCTTTTGTGCGCACTTCCAAATGTGTGAAGGAGAGATGCGAAGAAGTGATGTCCAAATGAGCGCATACTCTATGTGTATATACGCTCCAAACATGAGCGTCGTCCATCATCCAGCCGACCTCACCATCGTGTAGCCAGCACCCCGAACAGTCATCCAAACGCCCCTCCAACGCGTCGGCCTGCCCTTGTTCGCTTTGCCCAGCCTACACTATAAAAACGGAGCGCCAACCCATCGCACTATATACTTGCGCTTTGTTGGAGCTCGCATTTCTGTTTTCGTTTAGTTTCGCGATGGAGTGAACGCGCGCGCTCGTCTATCCGTCGCACCGCACAATGCTTGCCCGTGCACGCGCTCTCGGTCGCCCGGCGCTCGCCCATCGCATCACAACGAAGGTCTTACATTCTCCTCCACCTGAAGTCATTGTCGTCCTCGACAACATACCATCCTCCAAGCGTCAATATCCATGATGTCAACTCCTCCACATACTGCTACCATCATCGCAACATATGTAGAGCCACCGTCTCCATCATGTCTCATCTTAGCAACCAACTGTCACCAAGATACTCCATACCAATGTATGTCATATTTCAGATGTCCATGATCATCGACCACCTTGTCACAATCTCCCCATGCTGCTCCCCACCATGGAAGGTTGATCCCTCCAACTCAAGCTACATGTCCACCGCAACAATGTGTCAAACTCCATCATGTCATCACCACCATGTGCAAAACTGCCCATGATATGTCAACAAGTGCTAACACACCTCAACCATGTGCCAACATCTCATCTCAACAATATGTCATATATCGGAAGTCATCTCAATCCATGATCATCAACCACCATGTCACAATCTCCACATGCTGCTCCATCGTGGAAGGCTGGTCCCTCCATCTCAAGCTACATGCCCACTGCAACATATCGTGTCGACCTCATCATGTGTTGTCCTCATGTGAACTGCTGCCATGATACTCCAACACAATGCCAACATATCTCTGTACACTACTAGTCCCCATGTTTGAACTAGTCGGGTGATCAATCCAACTGTCACGCTCAAACCATGAGAATGCACATCCTCATGCCACCATCAGTCGGTTCTCAAAACATCCTGTCACATCCTGAACTCGATCAAGAATCCATCCATATAAGTAAGCCATGCTCAGGTCCATGAAGTAGTCCTCATTTCATCTGCAACATGCTGTCCATGATGTTTGGTGTCAATGTGCTACATGAAGCCAGCCACATCTATCCCAACATCATCCATATGTGTGCCTCCTCCATATGAAGAGACCATCTCATCAAAATCCAACTCTTGGTATGCCACATCCAAGTTCATGAAGCTATCTCCATCATATCTGCAATGTGTCAACCCTCAAGTCTCCATAGAAACAAGTATACATCTGCCTCATCTATCCATGTGCTGCCCATGATCATAGATCAATCAGCTCCCATGTGTCAAAAGTAGTTGAGTCTCGGCTCAACCCATGCCCCAAGTGTTGCCACCAAGGCATCATCATCGTTGTAACTCCATCACTCCAAAGTGTCTCATATCGATCCTCCACATCAAGTCACTCTTTCAAGTCATTCCCATACATGTACTTGAAAGTATGCACCCCATTCTACATCAAAGTCTCTGACCTCAGCTCCTCAATGCATCAGATCCTCTAAGTCCACCATATATGAAGTCCCCAAAAGTCACAATAATCTCATGTCATCATGAGCTCCATAAGTCATCCCAAACCAACACTCTAGCAAGCATACAAGTCTCGGCCCAAAGGTCTCTACAAGATGCCTCAGCTCTCCATGTAGTAAGAATGCCCCATAGTCTGCTCACAACTCCATCCAAGTCCATGGTCTTGTTGCACAAGAGTGTACAACCTCTCCATAGGCTCATAAGTAATAGTCTCCATGTCACACTAGCAAATCCACCTACACAACATCCCTGCTTTAGCACTCCTCATTGGATGCCCATAAGTGACACCTCTACAAGTGCTCCACATAATGTCCCTGCATAAGACTGCCATGCTTCATGTCTCCAACCTGATGTCCATGACTATGTTGTCCATGTAGTCCAACCAAGTAGACCCATCACAACAATCGGTCATCTTCATCCAAGCTGCAATTTTCGGTCTAGTGAACTCGGTCACCCAACCATATCATCATCACATGAGTCTCTCCATCATAGCTCCTCCACCAAAGGTTCCACCAAGATCATCTCTTGGTCTCGGCCATGAGAAGTCCACCCAAGCAACTCAAGTGTGTGCCCTTCAACCTGTCCATGTGTCATGCCGGGCACTTAGCCAATTCTCCATATGGCTAAAGCATGACCCAATCCTCCACAACGATCATCATGTGCCTCCCTTGTCACGGGCCTTTGTACCTTCTACCATAAGGTCACAAACAACCCCAACAAGTCCTGCAACAATCAACAATCCTTGCTTCTCCATACAGGGTCTCATCATGAACATCCATGGTAAGATGTTCCCTAGCATCGACAAACTGGCTTTGCCCTTCCCTGCATACGGTCCACCCACCAAATGCTCAAATGAAACACAAGTATCAATACTTACTTTATCATCATGAGGTTCCTCCATGAGAGTACCCTCATCCATACATGTCTGCAAACTGCACGATCCTGGTCCAACTTGATCAATCTCAAGCTCGTCCTCCATCATGATCATGTCTGCAACATCTTCGACTATCACGGCTTCCTCTTCCTTGTTTGCACAATCTGCAACTTCACCTTGCTCTATTGTCCATCCAAGTTGAAGAAGTTCGTCTTCAACATTCTTTTCCAAGACTTCAAGTTCCTTTCGAATTCGGGGATTCTCTTCTTTCAACCTCCTCAACCTGTATAAGGTAAGCAAGAGCTTCCCTTCACATTCTTCCAAACCTGCCATGCCTTGTACTTCGTCTTCCCTGGTTCGTACTTCGTTCGGTCCACAGACGCCCAAACTGTGTATACCTGCCCACACGCAGTCCCACTTGCCCACCTAACAAGTGCCCAAATCGTATGACCAACACGTAGTACCGCTTGCCCAACTCTACGACACCCAGTTCCAACCCTTACCAGCTTCACCAAGTTCCCTGCAACCATAAACCGACCCTTGTTCCACTTGTATGTGAAACTAGCTTCCTTCACCTGCAAGTACCTGCTTCCACTGTCACGAGCAACCTTGCTCAAATATCAACTGTCAAGTGTATATACACCTGCTTCACCCAGCTTCCTGCAAGACTCCTCCAAGTCTTCAGACTAGCTCTGATACCAACTTCACTTCGGTGAAGTTGTGTAGCAGCTTCAAACAGGATATCAGCTCTGATAGCAACTGTCGCGCCCCCAATTCTTTTTTTCGTTAAATTGGCCGGGTGTGGCACCGCTTAAGTTAATAACTTTATCCACCGTTAATTAACTTTACGAACTACGCCTTCAACAATTCATAATAATCATGAATTAAAATTATTAATGTGCGGAAACCATCAATAATACAAGAACGATAATAATAACCCGATAATATGCAAGAAGTAATCTTTTTATTATAATAGAGAAAGATTACAATGACCAAGAGCCGCGCTCCACTGGCGTTCATAAACAAGGCAGGTGCCCGCCCGTGCAAGAGCGCACAGCGGTTTGCCTCAACCTTCAACCGAGATAATATACAATATACACAAGTTCCTTTGTTGAACGGGTGGGCGCACCCGTGCCCAACCCAAACCAAACTTCGTGTAACCTCAGCGTGCGGGCGCCCATGCGCACCACCGCCCACACCACAACCCGCTTGCACACAACTCCGTCGCCCGTCTCGGCGGGCACATACCTTATGCGACCTGCGGTAGACTTCGCTCTTCCTTTTGTGCGCACTTCCAAATGTGCGAAGGAGAGATGCGAAGAAGTGATGTCCAAATGAGCGCATACTCTATGTGTATATACGCTCCAAACATGAGCATCGTCCATCATCCAGCCGACCTCACCATCGTGTAGCCAGCGCCCCGAACAGTCATCCAAACGCCGCTCCAATGCGTCAGCCTGCCCTTGTTCGCTTTGAGCCTATACTATAAAAACGGAGCGCCAACCCATCGCACTATATACTTGCGCTTTGTTGGAGCTCACATTTCTGTTTTCGTTTAGTTTCGCGATGGAGTGAACGCGTGCGCTCGTCTATCCGTCGCACCACACAATGCTTGCCCGTGCACGCGCTCTCGTTGCCCGGCGCTCGCCCATCGCATCACAACGAAGGTCTTACACTAAGGGTCCCACATGGTATGTGAAAATTCACTAGAAAGTTCTAGTCATTAGAAGTTCAGAGGTCATATAGGAATTTGAAAAGTCATAATAGAAGCTCGAGAGTCATGAGGGAGGTCAAGAGTCATATGCGAGGTGGAGAGTCACCTTATTTTTTATAAATACACCCTCATAGCTTAAGAGATGGGACTTTTGGTGGACTTTTCACCTTGGCTTCTCTAGTTTGGCATAGGAGAGAAGATCTTTCTTTGTAGGAGCAAGTGGTGACTTAATGTTCTGCTATTGGGGTTAGTAGTGCATCATTGTAACTATGTATATTGGGACTTTCACTTAATATATGAAACTCTTTGCGCTGATGCACTTTCATGCATATGTCGTGAATGATTGTAAGACTATTCTTTCATTGTTTGCATGTAAATTTATGTTAACACATACTACTAAAAATCAACTATTTCTTTGGCTTTGGTATGCATCTTATTGAATGTGCATTGTTACTTATTTTTATTATTGTTTTTGTCTTGTGAACTAATTTGCAGGTTAATCAACAATTTTTCCATGCTCTTGTGTATCTCTCTTAGGATTGTGCCATTTGAAATTTTTTTGTTTCTATAGGGTTTCCATAACCCTTAGTGGCATGTTACCTTCATTAACTACTGTTTTATGCAAAACCCATTTTGGTTTTTTATATTAGTTTATGTTATAAGAATAAAGAGATGTCGACTTCAGAGCTCTTAGCATAGATTATGACATAAATCTACTTATTTGTTTTTTTTCCAAAGGGGTGTGAAACCCTAGAAGAAGCATGCCTTCCCCTTGGCTTAATTCATAGAGTGGTACATACTTGAAACATATACAACATAGTTGCGTCATCAAACATACAACATAACCGCGTCTCATGAGATTGGAACACAGGTAAGGAGTGTTGGAGAGGTAAATCCCCTCTCCGGATAGAGGCGATCCCTACTAGCCCAGCAAGGGTCTAGCAACAATCAAACAATGCTGCTATGCATGTTCCTAATTACAATTAAACAAGAGGTAAAGAGCACCTACTTGGATTCCAGCGCTGTTGTTTGACGAAGAGATGCCGCCTTCGCTCCTTCGCTTTGGCTGGTCACGATCCTCCGCGATCTCCGCGAATAGATACCTGCACACACGAAGAGGAAACAAACACAAGCGTGAAATCTAGTAAAAGCAACCATACATCAGTCAGAAAAGATGTAATTCACATTTAACCATTGCATAGACAAATGAGAATGGAACAATAGTAGCAGTCATCTATTATTAATCAAATAGAGAAGAGTACAACCAAACGTTCTGACGTCGGTAACCTTCTCAGGAGGGGCCAGTCAGCAAGTGTCTCAAGCATTCACCTTTGGAAATGATTCTCCCAAGACAAGCAACTCTCTTTCTCACACAAGCAACACAAAACAACCTTCCCTAAAGCAATCAATCACTTCCACACCTAGCACACCAAATACCTATAGTAGCAGCAATCTGAGCACTATAAGCTCTATACAATCCAAGCTATTCCAAACTAGCTGCTCATGGTAATGGTGGAAGTTTATATAGGAGAAGGAGCCTCCTAAAAGGGTGGAAGGATGAGCTTATCTTCAAGGGAAGTGGTTGCAAAGGGTCGAACAGACATGCCATAGAAGGGAGTCGATACTCACAAAGCCAACAACCAAGCCTGGAGTCATCTGGAAGGCTGGCTGTTGGAACAAATTCGCCCAAACAGGATCAGCGCGGATTATAAGGTGACTGACGCGCTGACGTCGCGCCTCAATAACTGGGAAAGTCATATCAGTGCGAGCCAATACAAAGGGGAGGTGCGCTGGCTCATGAAATGCGACCAGCGCGGAAAAGTGATGTGCTTCCGCGCTGGCAGCGCACTGAATACACTATGAGCCGCCAGTCATCGCGGATATTTTAGAAACAGACGCGCTGATGAGGAAAACTTTGGAAAAATGGGTTTTTTTGCCAGTTCAGAAGACATGAACTTGATTATTGTGAATTCTTGACACAGTAGGGTGACTGACAGGAAGACAGTGACAAATTACTGTGTAACAAGGAGGTTATCATTAAACCTTCCAACCACCCCAAATATCTTCCATTGACAAAATCCTCTTATTTGTTATCTATGGTTTTCTTCGTGACTTTGTTATCTATGGTTTTCTTCATGACTTTGCAACTCACTTCTCTGCATTATTGCATTCTATTTTATCATACGTTCTATTAGGGTTTAAATTTTTCAATTTATTATTTTCTTATTTATTTTCGATACAAATCATTGCACAAACATGGACGGTTATAAGAAGTCACTTCTCTATTTAATTGGTTGATTACTTCCTATCATATTCCAATGGATTATGACAAAACTTTTCAATGGTTTTTTACCACTACTTTCTATATTTTCCTCATAGGCTATCTAGGTTTTGTGTGGCATTTCAATTATAATACGGTAGTGTCGAAATTTGTTGCTAGTTAGGGTTCTTTTAAACTTTGAGATCCCATTATAATAATGGTTACGACGTTTTATAAATCACTATGTCTTATTTATTATGTGAGAGAAATTTCTTATGAATTATATTTTAGCTATTACTCTTATGAGTTTTCCAGTCACCATACTCATCCCTCTATGATTTAAGAATTTTGTTCTCAGGTAAATTTTTTTTTCCTGACCCTATCTGCATTTATTCTTTCAAATTTAAACTCTTCTTTGTATTCATTTTACAATGTCTAACACTATGCACTCACTTTGCCCGTACTTTATTTTACAAATTCAACTTATTCATACTTTATCATAATCTTATAATTGTTTTCGAGTTGGGTGAATCCCCATTTCAACTTATTCATCTTCTTTAACGGGTTATAGATCTCCATCTCTTGGTCTCTTGCATGGGCGAGATATCTCTGTTTGAAGACCATGTTCTAAGTTGTTCATTCTTGTATTTATATTTTAAATATTGTTTTTATTTATATTTTAAATATTGTTTTTATGCATGGGATATAACGTCTTCAAACTAAGATTTTATAACAGGTCGTTAGCCTTCTGTGTATTAAATTGTTATTTCCATAATGAACATAATTCCTCTGTTTCTAGCTCTTTATATATATATATATATATATATATATATATATATATTTCATAGTATACTTTGTTTTTATTGTTTGACAGAGAATTATTACTCTGTACTTAACGAGTCTTGGTTTAACTCGATTACACATAAATAACCAATATTTTATATTTGGTATCAAATATGTTTATAAATATATATAGTAGTTTATTTCATCATAAAATTAAGTAATCTTCTGAGATTATGCACCGGCTCTAACATATTTAAATATATATGTCCATGTTTGTATTTGCTTTCACACTTTTTGTTCCTATTTGGTACTTCTACTTCTAATTATCACAAATAATAAAGTTTATATTCATTCTTTCTTTCTTTCTTTCTCTTCTCTTCTTTTTCTTCTTTTTTTTTTCTTTCTTCAGTATGAAAAAAAGCTGTATATATTAATATAATTTTGCGATAAAAGTCTGATACAGAAAATATATGGAATAGGGAAAAATATTTTGTTTCACCATATAACATATAGGAACATGTGAAATCTTATACATAGATGCATGTACATTAGGCACTATAATAGTAAACTAATATTCAGTGGAATGGAGCAAAGTGGTACCTGTTCATGTAGCAGCAGAAAAATAATTAGGATCTCAATACATACTAGGACATTGAGACTATATATCAAGCATTGAGAATCGTTGAACATGATGCGTGACGAATCCCACAGTGATGCACATGTTCCATATTCTGCATTGAGAAGATGGGCCCTTCTTTGATAAGACATCCGGAATCATATTTTGGGAGCGATTTATATGAGCAATGGAGAACTCCTTTGAAGAATTCCAGATAGAGAAGATTCTTTGCAACCATCCGAAATGGTTGGCATTGTTAATGGAATGTTTGCCAATAACATGATCTATAATAATTTTTGAGTCTCCATAGATCTGAAGGCCTCCAATATCCAGGAAAGTGCAGAAACTTAGAAGGCCATATAATGCCATGGCTTCAACTTTATTGTTGGTTCCAGCACCCCTGTTCCAAAATATTTCATAGTGCAGGCCCTCTATAATATTTATGTACACTCCACATCCCCAAATACCTTCTTGAGCTACACCATCAAAGAATGCCCTCGGAAATGACAATAGAGGATTGGAAGGCACTTTTGTTAAACCATTCCTTTGTTGTGGAATATAAGGAGAGAGCGAGAGATATAAAGAAATAATTTGGTCAAATATGAGCATAAGGTCCTCCCTGTAATTTTGAAAAATGACTCGGTTCCTGCATTTCCAAATGTACCAGAATACTATAAGAGGGATATGCTTCCATATCCCTTTTTGCTTACTCCACCATTCAAAAGCATCTTTTATGGATGTATGAGTGAAGAACATGAAACCAAAATGAGAGGCAAACGTCTTCCATAGAGCCTGTGTGAGAAAACAACGAAGAAAGATGTGTGTGTTCTCTTCCGTCTCAGACAGGCAAATAGAGCAAATGGCTGGGTCGTGCCAATTCCTCTCTTGTAGGTTGACCCAAGTGAGATTTCTGTTATGAAATACAAGCCATCCGAATAAGATAATTTTGTTTGGGCAACCAAAATTCCAGTATGAGTATGGAAAAATGTCGGCACATGAAAATTGTTCCTCAATGATCGAGAGGTAAATATCTTTAACAATTACATTATTGTTACCACCTCTCCCCTGCCATACTACGATGTCTTCTTCTACAAATCTGTAAATACCACAGAGTTTCTATTCTATGAGATAATTCTCTATAGCACATAATGTACTTTTTTATTCATTATTTTTTAGTATAAATTCTCAAATAAATTATAACAATGTATTTTCATTTTTATCCAATCATTTATTCTATTTAATTTACAATGTACAAAAAAATAGGTGGACCATAATATTTTCTATCTTTAATAATATGAACTAAATATAACACATAACCATATTCCAAGTAAATAAGTATAGAAGTTAGAAATACCGATTTGAAACAATTTTTATAGAGAATTAATAATCAAGTATTTGGCTCATTCTAACCTTGACACTACAACATAGCCAATTCCCCCCGAGCATACCAGTTTTGCAATTTCTTTTTATCTCTATTTCTTGCTTCTCTTCAGTCTCCTCTGCTCTAAATGAGGTCAAAACATTTCTCTTTTCAATAAAAACCAAATGCAGCCATCCGCCTAAACGAGGTTGAAACATTTCTCTTTTCAATAAACTTAGTAAAACCCTCATAAAACATGAAATCAAATTTGCCAGATTTCGATTAATTAAAATATCTGAAAATCTTCTGGGTTTACACCTTCAGCTGTCATCAACTCTTAGCTCTGATCTTTGGCAATACTTAGACGTCCTCACTTTCGCCAAAGCTGAGAGATTTCTTGATTTCACTCTTGCCAATAAAACCAAAAAACTTAATGCACTGAAAAATATTAACTTTAACAGTAATTCTGAAGATTCTACCTTAAATAGGCAAAAACCTAACTGGTATTCCAACTCCATATCTCTCCAGGCCGCGCCCAGCCACTCCCATCAGCGTTCTCCCATAACTTGGTATCCAGACTGCGCTCTTCCCAATCGAAATACGCAGGTCCCCCTCACGCAGATGGACAGGAACTCGGACCTGGGAAGCAGTCTCTCCAACAAGCCTGCGCAGAAGGAATTCAAGGAATTCAACGAATCTCATAAACCTGTCAATACGCAGAAGCAGTTGGACAGGTATGCGTACCAGGGCAGTAGCTCCAACAAACCAGCGCAGAATGAATTCTACATTCCTCAGAAGTCTGTCACCGTGCAGCAGAAGCTTAAGCATAGGCCAAAGGAGACAGCGCATGATGTATCCTCCTTCGCTGCTACTGATGATAATAATTCCAGCGCCCATTCAAATAGTTTAAAACAACAAATTAACGATGCTTCTCATGCAGGTGCTTGCAGCTATTCTGGGAATTCGCTCAACAACCCTATCAGAAAATCCACGGTAATTAATCTTTCACAGCTAGTTTTAGATGATAACTTAAAATTGCTTCTAGAAAAAGGTTTAAATTTTGCATTATCTCCAGCCAAAATTCCTATAACTGACATCATAAGTAACATTGAAGTCATTATCAAAAACACTGATCAAAATGCAGCAGAAGAAATAAGACAAGATGTTTCCAAAATTCTCAGAAATGCCAGACCTCCGCCCAGCAACATATCCAAAGAAGAAGCCATAGCCCTAAAAAACATCAAGAATAACAAAAACATTATAATCTTAAAAGCTGACAAAGGAAATGCCACCGTTATCATGGATAGAACAGATTATGATCATAAAATGGAAGAACACCTAAACGATAGTGGCTGTTATAAAGTTCTGAACAAGGATCCTAGCAGCAAATCCCTTCACCAAGTAAGTAACAAAATTAAAAACTCCTCTCTTGATGCCACTATTAAGAACAAATTAATCCCTAATAATGCTATTATCCCTAGGATTTATGGAGTGCCTAAAATCCATAAAACTGGAGTTCCATTAACACCCATAGTAAACACTATAGGATCACCCACTTATTGGTTAGCAAAATATCTTGCGAACAAACTTAGACCTTTATCCGGTAACACTCCCTCTTATATCAAAGATTTGGCTTCCTTCATAGAATGGATCAAAAACCTAGAATTTAGTGACAATGACCTAATGGTTAGATTTGACGTAGTGTCTCTTTACACTATGATTCCAGTAGATGAAGCCTTAGAAGTATTGAAGAAAATCACAGACCTTGAAATAATGGAACTAATAAGCATTTGCCTTAAATCTTCATACCTCAGTTTCAAGGGAAAAATCTATGAGCAAACACATGGCATTGCAATGGGCTCTCCATTATCACCATTGATTGCCAATCTATACATGGAACACTTTGAGCATATGGCCCTTAGGTCTTTCCCCTTTACCCCTGAAGAATGGAAACGATATGTAGATGACATTTTTGCTAAATGGAGCCATGGTTTGGACAAACTTAAGGAATTTTTATCTCATATAAATAGCCTCTCTAAACACATAAAATTCACTATTGAAATTGAAAAAGACAACCAGCTCCCCTTCTTAGATGTCCTCCTTACCAAGAAAAATGGCAAACTAAGCCACCAGGTCTTCAGAAAGCAGACACACACTGACAGATATCTTCATTCAAACTCCCACCACCATCCGAAGCAAAAAGTTGGTGTCATCAAAACCCTAGCCACCAGAGCCTCCAAAATCTCTGACCTTGAACATTTAGAGGAAGAACTTAACCATCTCCATGAGGTCTTTGTAAACAATGGCTATCAAAAACACATTATGCAAAAAATAATTAAAGATTCCATAACCAATAAAGAGAAAAGAAAATCTCTTGAAAACCCTAGAATCTCCTTACCCTATATTAAAGGAACCATAGATAAAATTGCCTGAGTTCTCGCCAAGCATAACATTATGGTTGCTTTCACGCCCCCTAACACCCTAAGAAACATGCTTGAGTCTGCTAAGGACTTATTAGACCCAAAAAATCACAAAGGAGTATACTTGATTCCCTATTCTTGCGGTAAAGTTTATATAGGTGAAACAGGGAGATCCTTTGGAATAAGATTAAAAGAACACATTAATGATATTACAAGAAATAGGTCGGAAAAATCAGGTCTAGCAGAGCACGCATGTTTCTCCTCACATTATATCTGCATGGAACAAGAAAAGTTAGTCCACAAGGAAGACCATTATTTAAAAAGAAGGGTGAAAGAGGAAATTGAAATTGAGAAATCCTCCAATAACATGAATAGGGATGACGGTCTTAAATTAAGTAGCACCTGGAAACCCTTATTAAATAGAATGATAAAACATTAAGTTATTCTAATTCTTTCTAACTAATTCATAACAAGTAACTCATTCATATAACATATCATATAATTAAATAATAAAAAAATAATATATCTTTATAATAATAATATTAATAATTATATAAAGAATAATAATAATAATAATAATAATAAATATAATAATAATAATTATTATTATATTATGAATAACCATAATAAACTAATAGATAAATAACCAATAATAAGAACATTGTTTAAAATGTATTAAAAATAATAATAATAATAATAAATAAATAAATAAATATTAATATTAACAACAGTAATAACAAAGAGAAAAAAAATATAAATATAAATAAATAAATAAATAAATTTATTAATTAATAATTATGAATCAATCACGCCGACATTATAAACAAATAGATATCAAATTTCTTTCTAAACAACTATTAGTAGCTCCATACTTTTCACAACTCTCTCTTCTCAAAATACAGATCTCATTGCCCTGATGATGGACTCACCTAGCTAGTCCGAAACGTTGGTTTCATAAATGGTTCACAGGTTTTTCCACTAGCATAACACTCCTCTGCTTTAGAATGAGTCAAAAGCAAGTAAAAACATAACATATTATCCATCTCATCTACCACTATTTTAGTAACTACCTCCACCTCACCAATAGGTGGCAGGTAGTTATTTAGTCATTAATGAGGTTCTCTTCCCCACTCTTGAGGAAAACTCCCTGCTTTCTAGGAAAAAATTAATTGGCCAATATCAAAATTCCTCAATTAAATGTAATCATCCAAATTAGATGCCTAGGACTTATTGATGAGAAATAACCATTCCACAATAATTTGCAGCTTTGTCTCTTTCATCCATCTGTACCAACAATTAATTTTCCAAATTTCTCCTTTATTCACGAAAATAAAACATCTTAATTAGAAATTTATAACCAATTATTAACACTAACAATTTACTAATAATTAAAATTTAAAATGTTTTTTAGACTAGCATACTTTAACCATAAATATAAATATGCACATTTAATTACATAGTTTATCAAGCCAAGGGACATCACATTTTTGAATAAATTTGATATCATGTGTACATAATGCACTTAGCCTAGTGCACAAATAAAGGGGATAGAAATCTAGTACCCCTAGGTTATAAATGTAGATATTTTATATAGTTAGTTCAACCACTATGGTTTTTGAACTAGAGTGCTTATGTATATATGTCTTTAGGCTAGAGTGCCTATGTGATATTTGGCTAGATAGCTTGTATGCAAAGAAGATAGTGAGCCTATGTTGATAAATTGAAATCAAAATCATACATTAATAAAATACATCACTCACGGGGCATAGAATAGATGATGATGGGGTGAACTGCTAAGTCACTCTGTGATGTGAAGGTCACTAGTTCGAAACTCCCTGGGAAAAAATCTAGTCATGTTAAACGCTAGTGTGGCCCAATCTAGGTACAATCCCTGGGTGACTTTGATAGCTTAGATGCCTTTGGGTCGTGGTTTCTCAAGCCAAAGGTCAAACTTGTAGCTATCATCTTAGATAACTTGACAAATAAGAAATAAAATAAAATAAAATACATTACTATTGTAGACCAAGTCAGATAAGAGATTATGCGTGATTAGGACTCCATGAGAAATAAAGGGGGCTAATAGAGGGGCTTAAGCCAAGGAATATAAATTATATTCATAAAGTCCTAAGTCATTAATATCACATGATTTTTCCTAATATCTCACGGGTTGGGATGAATTCAAAGTGGTGCATGAAATATTTTATAGATGTCGCTTGTCAAAAAGACGATATACACATGTAAAGTGCAGGCTTAGTGAGAAAATCCTCATTCTTAATTATTGAATCATTCATTCTTACCATCCTTGGTTTGTGTATATCGGTTATGTGATTGGGAGCCATTGTAACTCTATTTCCATTTGAAACACTATGATTCCTAGATGGATTTGGGGTGGAAAAATATCCTTGGGTTATCTTGGGGATGTTTGAAGCCCTAGAGGGAGAATTGTTGAAATAGGCTTCCCTAGTGTGAGACCTCAAGGGTGCCTGGAGATTTCATTATAGTAGTTGGATTTCTTGGAGCCATAGAGCTCCAAGATGTCTTGGCAAGCCCGTGTTGGAGCCATGGATAGGAAGTGGTATAACTTGAGATTGTGGAATAAAGAAGGGGGTACACTTCCCTGGGTTATGCAAGTTGATGGGGAATGAGAGGTTGTAGGTTGGAATTACTACTAGAGTTTGGTATCATGGCATAACCATTGTTGGTGTTGACTATGAGACCTAGTGGGATTGGGTAGCCTACTCCTTGGTGGAGTCATAGCCCAAGTTTGAGAGTGACCTGATGTTGAGAGAGTTGGAAGAGTAATTTTTATGCATGGGTAGAAAATTTGAGGTCTGCGGCCATTTGGTGCTTCTATTAAGTTAAGTGTTCTGTGTTAAATTATTTTATAGGATGTGTATTATAAGATCTACATACTTTAATATTTTTTGATATGCATATTATTATTTGGTATGAATACGTTGTTATGCATGAAATTGCTTATTTTTTAGGACTGCATATGTGTTTCACATGCAAGATAAATTATTACCTAGTGACATCGTAACTCAGATTGAGTGTCTGGGTCATTATAGAATTGGTATTAGAGTAGTTAAAATTGTCAAAATTGGTGTCACAACCGTTTTGGGAATAAGCAATTATGGTATTAGAATATGTTAGAGCACCTAGTTTAAATATTTTTTTTTAATGTAGATAAATAGAGGTAGAATTGACGTGACATTTTTCCAAAAGTGAGTCTATGGTGTGCTTCACCATTACTAGCTAAAATTGTCATTGGAGATTTATATTATGCTTTGGATTTGATGCAAACTATTCTTTTTATTCATTCTCTCATTGAAAGGGTGTAAGACTAGTAACTCATTTTGTACACTATTATCAACTAGTATTTATTCTCACTCCATTTCTCTTATTATTCTTGTTAATTTGGCTATGGAAATGCTACTTCTAGGCTATCCTTAGCTTGTTATTGTAATTTTTGGTC
Organism: Pinus tabuliformis; assembly: GCA_031772625.1. Lineage (NCBI taxonomy): Eukaryota > Viridiplantae > Streptophyta > Pinopsida > Pinales > Pinaceae > Pinus > Pinus tabuliformis. The sequence continues at coordinate 2,013,696,094 of CM062818.1, read as the reverse complement.
TCACTAAGGAATTTTTTGAAGTATTTTTAGATAATTATATTGCATTTACTTTAATCAATTCTATGCTTTCTAAATTCTATTTAAATAGCTTGGATCCGATATGGGACCATATTCTACAATTTCAGCTATAGATTGTTCTTAAGTGGTGTTAGTTACACTTGAGTTAATGTAATATTTAATAGAATAAACTAATTATTATTATTGATTTATTTTACTCTATTTTCTTGTATATACATTTTCTAATTTAATTAGCTCAGATGCTGACATTTGCATTATCATATCAATTAATAGAATTTTCATCTATTTCGTTTGAAAATATCAAATTTTGGACTACACTACAATAGATAAAACACTAAATTGACTATGGGCATTTCACCCGATAAATTAAATTACCATTAGAAGGAGGACCAATGACAATTTTACCCACATGGATTTGTTCTTTCAAGAACACATTAATAGTTTGTGTCTCCTCTCCATGTCCCTATATGAGGTCATGCTTTTAGTCTTCTAGGACCATTCCATGCTATCCCAAGGAAGATAGTGGATCTATTGTCTATATTTAAATTTGACTTTGAAGCAAAAATCTTCACATTCATACATCTTCCTTTATTTGATGTTGCACCTCATTTTGTTGAAAATTAAAGTTCATAGGTTGTTTATCCTCACACTTAAAGGACACATCAAAGCTTCGTATGGTACATTCCTAGTTAACTCTATCTATAGTTGTGAATTATGGAAGGATTTGTAACTACTCATGAAAATTATAATTGTGAAGAACTTTACTGTGAATTTGGGGAAATATAGAAAGTGAATGATGAATATGTCAATGATTTTATTTTGAGGGTTGTGCAAATTTATTACAAATTTTGAGAAAGCGATCAAATAGTCAAGAACTACTTGAATGGTATTCGCATCCCCTTTCTAGTCCTAAATAAGTAGTGTTTCTATTGAACAGTGAATAAGATTAAAAAATTAGCTTGAAAGAGTTGTTGCTTCCATCATCTCCTAATTGCCAAAGAAAAAAATAAAAAGAAAAGGATGAGAAATAAAGTTTTGACTTTTTTAGGGAAATGCAGATATCATTAGGGGGATTTTGATATCTAAAACTAACCTTCTAAGGAAAATAATAAAACGTTAGTTAAAATAAGAAAGAAAACTATTATTTTTTAAATCACACTTTAACTTATTTGTTTACAGTTTTACTCAAATGTTAAGTGTAGGTATCGGTTGGATGTAGAAATAAAATTTTCATGTGATTACCCACTCTACATACTTTGAGTAGACCCACACTACAATAAACATGTATTTTCAATTTTTTTCCAAAGTGTGTCTACTCAAAAGTCACTATAGAGTGGGTACCCTTGCATGCAAAATGCATAATTTAATTATGTATCCAATAGGTGCCTATAATTGACATTTGAATAAACCTATAAGGTGAAGAGATAATAATACAATTAGGGAATTAATTTTCTTCTCTTCCCTCTAAACATTTTTACCCCTTGGGATGACATCATCATCTTAAGTCTTATTATTTCTTTTAAAGATGGTTTTGTTAGTATATCTTTTGTTTTGAGCCCCATTTTGACCTCAAAATTCCTCTAATGTTTCACCAAGGCTATGGATGTTCACTAGTGGTGGAGCAAAGTTTATGATGTTAGGGTTACTCTTTTGGGGATATAGACTCTCACTAGTAATGAAGAAATGCCATTAGGATTTGAGAAGATTGCTTGGAAGAATCTTGAAATATTTAATTTAAATTAGCTTTTTGATCATGCTCACAAATATACGATGTAAATTTCATTAAATGTGGATTATACTTTAAAGAATTGAGTCCATTTGTTTTCCTTTTATTTTAGCTAGTGTGTTCTTGTAGTTTATTAATTTTGGCAATCTATACTTTCATTAATAAACATAGTCATGTTGGCAGGGACAAATGCACCACCAATAATTAGGGGGTCTCTCCAGTGTGAATTCCCAATCATACCTCACCCAGTTTGTGATAGGAGTCCCATCCAATATGTGGGATCAACTACAACCATGTGTTAGTTACTCTTGGTTAAAAAATGAAGAGAGGTTAGTGTGAAAACAAGAGTGAAATTCCTAGAGTATGAGGATGAAAGCAACCTTCCAGAGACAAACTTGCATAACACTATACAAAAACACAACAAAAAAATAATAAGAACAATATGCTTCAAGAAGAATCAATTAACTAATGCCATCTTAAGACGCACAAACAAGAGAATGCTAGAGACCAACTGCAAATTAATTCACAATTAATTCCTAACAATTGCATGTAATATGATAACATAGATTCAAAAGCAAACATATGAGACATAAGCCACAAATTAGTTCATAAACATATAACCAATATATAATCACACACTCAAACATGCATGGAGTAGCGTGTAGCCATTACAAATAGAAAGAAAATTCATGGGAATCAATGCAAAGATTAAAAAACTTCACATTAAAATGTTGATAATATCAAGTACATGCACTACAAGTTCCTCAAAATCCAATAGTGGAATGAGGGTTGTTAATATCACCTCTTAGACGGAAACCCTAGCCTCATAATCACTCATCCTATAAGCTACCAAGATCAAATGCACTCAAAGTTTTGAATGCTACACATATGCTACATGATTCAAGTGAAAAAAGACCCTACCAATGAGGAATGAGGGGATATTTATGCATATGCCAGTGACTATTCAGCTCTCCCATGAATTTTTGAATTCCCTCATGTCCCATTCCATTCTTAAAACTTTTCATATTTTCAATGACCCTTGGAAGACTCTTATCATTTGATATTTTCATAAAATAAAATTTATAATGTGCCAAAGAGAATTAACAAGCCTTGATGCCATAACATGAGGCTTTATTTTCTTAGTAACTATTCCAGTAGTTTTGACCTTTGAATGGTACCAACTTCAACTTGTGGAAGGTTTATAACATTACTAAGCTTTCTAGTAGGAGCTGCAATATACTAACTTGATCCATACATATAGGATATTTGTAATACTACTACACAAAAATTAAAAGATTTTGGAGATCCAATATGCTTGGCGTAAGTAGAGGCTTGGTGAGGAGTAATCAAAGCAATAGGGACAAGGAAACGCTATAGGTAAGGAACATCATTACATATACAATTAATCTAATATAAATATAGAATCAACACCATTACCTAATCTACTTGTTGCGTCGAGAGGCGCATTCTACAACCCAATATGACCCTAATGTGTAAGTATGTTTGTGCTCAATTTGTGCTCAAAGTTAAATTTTAGCTAATGTGAGCCAACATAAAAATAATAAATTAAAAATATAAATAATGTTTATGTTTGTCTCTCCAACAAATAATAATATGAAAATAGAAATAGAAACAAAAATGAAAATAACCATATAAATAAAAAAAACTACAATAAAATTATCTCATGCGTTTAGATTAAAAAAAAAGAAAAAAACAATTACAAAACAATTATCTCATGCATTTAATAGTTCTTTTATCATATACATTGAATTTGAATGGATCATAAATTTGTCTTCAACAAAAAAATTTACCACATTAAAATTTTAAATTTTAATCAAAGTAAAAAGGTTAATTCAACGCAAATAATCTAAAATCTTTCTCTAAAATATTTTAATATTTCTTTTAATTAATTATTTGTAAAATGAATATGGATATATTAAAATCTCTATACACATGAATATTTCCAAGTCAAAGTTGTAATATTCAAAAATATTCATTTGATGTAGTTTTATTATAAATTTTGTTATCATGCCATGTAAAAAACATCATTAAATCTAATATTAGTATTGAAAAATTAACATTATTATTATTATATTTGATTGCTTGCACTATATGCATTGATTTTTGTGTAGATGTTAATTTCTAGTCCTATTTGATTGCTTGCATTAGATGCATTGATTTGAGTGTAGCTGTTTTTTTTCTAATCATATTTGATTGCTTGCATTAGATGCATTGCTTTCAGTGTAGATGCTGATTTCTTATTTGATGTAATTGGATGTATGAGGGAACATTAATTTTAAAGTGATTGGATTAATAGTGTGATTGATTTTAGTGTAAGCCCGAAAAAATTATTGACAGTGCCCATTGATTTTTGTGTTATAGTAATTCAACCTATTAATATTGGAGAGCAAGAGAGAAAAGGTAAAATGTTTTGCTAGAATAGCTCAAGTTAAAGATTTGAATGGTTTACGATCTCATCTGCACTTTGAAAAAATTAACAAGGGTGACAATAAGAATAGTAGAAGAAAATAGTTGAGATTGATAACAATGAAGACTATTTGTAATTTACTACATTCTTATTATTCACATTTTTTGCCATTCAACACTATTACATTGTCACTTTGCATTCAAAATTTGTATTTCATCATTTTTCATAATTAAAGTTATTTACAATATCTATCATCTCAACATATTGAAAACTCGACAAATTTAAAATTAAAACTATATTTAGTAATACCTAGAGGGACACTATTAATAATTAATTAATTGTCAAAAACTTGATACCTAAAATTAAATGAAATATATGTGCAATATCAATCCTGGTGCAAGTTATTGAAAATATTGGCTTCCTTCTTCATCACCAACTAATTACTAATAGAAAATGACATACACATATAGAAATATAACACAAAAACTGTAATATTCACAAACATTACCATGCAAATCCAAACACATAAACACACATTCCATTCAAGGAAAGCAACATAGACTAAATTGAACATAATTATATGGTCATGTCATGAAAATAAAACATAATGAAATTTACAAGTATGAAGTGTATCTCAAACATATACATAATAATGATAATCTAAAAATATGCCCTCAGCTCAAACCAGCCTAGATCCATCTAACTCTGGATCTATCATGCCCCTATATGGAATCCCTAGAGGTGAAAACCTTTCCTCAAATTCTACACTCCAAAAGGAAGGTTTGCCCCTCAAAAGATTTGATCCCTCTCTGCGCAGGAGTTAGATGGATCTAGGCTGGTTTTATAAAGAAAATAAATACATGGAAGATGCAATATGCGTGGTAGGATGAGGAGTAAGGTACACTATAGGTAGTGAAGATCATCACATATACAACTGATCTAGTCTACCTTTCTGAATTTCAATCTTTATATTAACACATATTTATTTGTGAGAAGCCAAATTCAGAACATGATACATCGAAAAGAGAGAAGAAAATTTATGTGTTCTATCAGAAATCGAGAACTCATCCATATCTCCATGGTTGGGCATGCTTTCCTCAAATGATTCTCCTTGTCGCATTGTTACCCTACTAAAAACTCTACCCAACTAGACTACTCTCTCATAGAACCTTTGGGAAGTTTTTGTTCAAATTTTATCATATCATTATATGCAAACTTTTCATTATTGCACTGTTGTGCAAGACTAGGAACCAGAACCCTAATACTAATGCCCAATAATGATTAACATTTTTCTTTTGTGTTTGCATTTAATCGTTGATCACCATCAAAAATTCATTAGACAAAACGTCCTTTTGCATCTAACATGGCTATTTCACTTTGGTATGTGTATAATAATTATCTTATGTTAGAGATAATGGAGAATATCTTAGAATAGTGAGTCAGTTCACGAGACCTCAGGATAGAAATTATTTTCTATTTCTTAGGTTATGGTTCTAACTTCCCTAAATATATTATTACTATATAATGTGCGATGTACATGGACAATGTAGAGCGTTTTGCAAAGCCACAGCCAAACTCTCTTTCATAGAGTTGACTAGTGGGTTCTTCTTTACTAATTATAACATCACTTTTTAACATGGTATTAGAGCTACAGGATGGAGGAACCTGTATGCTGAGTGAAGGATTTGAAAGGAGTGACTGAAGCGAAATCATTGCATGGTTTGGAGGGCTAATAGTGCCGATCCGACTGTGCGACTTCCATTCATTTTATTTTTGATGACTGTCGCTGGATAATATTGGATAGTTGCGAAGACCTTCGCGAATCCATGGCGCTAACTCATGCTGACTATGTAAACAAAAAAGGGGGCTGTGTGGAGGCTGCCGAGAGAAGGCTGCTTGGAGGCCAAGGTTTGTCGAAAGAAGGCTGCAATGACCCTATACATAGAGAGGGCACGCAGACTACAAGGGATCAGCTAGTGCTAGAGGCTGTTGAAAATACTAGAAATCAGAGTTCCGGAGATCAATGATTTCTGTCTTTGACACAGATCTGGGGTAAATCTAACATATATTGTTTTTACATGTCAATTTTTTTTTTAAATCACCAAGATGAATAATCAAATGATTGAAGCATACTTGAATGAGCATAACAAGCTTGATGGCTCCAATTATGCAAATTGGAAATTGAAGATGCAGACTCTGCTAGAAGCGTAGAGTGCTTGAACAATTGCAAATGGGGATGAGCAGAAGAAAGCAACTAGATAAGCATCTATCCCAGATTGGGAGAAGCAAGAAGGTAAAGCAAGGATGTTTCTAAAGATGCCAGTGAAAGACTGCATCATACCACATATCAGAGAATGTAAATCATCAAGCAAGATTTGGGGAATATTGAAGGATTTGTATGAAATCAGGAATACAAATCGTCTTTTGTTCCTGAAGAGTGAGATCTTATCCTTGAAGATGGAGGAGAATGAAATAGTTGTTGCCTTCATAGCGAGGATCAAAGTTCTGAAGAACAAATTGGAAAACATTGGTGATATAGTTGCAGATACAGATCTTGTAACAATTACCATGAATGCTATGACCAATGACTACCAAATGTTCATCACTAGGATAAATGCAAGAGAGAAGATCCCAAAGTTTGAAGAACTGACAGGAATATTAATGCAAGAAGAAGAAAGAAGATCGACTCTGAAGCCCCAGAGTGTCGATCTTGCGCTGATGACAAAGAAGAACTTCTTCAAAGGAAAAGGAAACCCGCAACAACAAAACGGAGGAAACTCACAGAAAAGACAAAAGCAGACACAAGGTATGCATCCGAATAGAAACAACTCTGTAATTAAATGTTTTTATTGTGGAAAACTTGGTCATATAGCTATGGAGTGTAGGAAGAATATATATCATGAACAACAGCAGAAGCATAAACGACATGTAGGTCATCTCGCGAATGATAATCATGAGCAGCACTTTAGATTGTTCATGGCAGACTTTCATGAGAATGTTGATGCAGACATCTGGTATGTAGATTCGAAAGCATCAACACATATGATAGGGAACAAGTAATGGTTCGAAGATTTTAAAGAAATCAATGATGGAGCACAAATCTACATAGGTGATGATAGAAGTCATCAGATCAAAGGGTGTAGGAAAATTTCTGTCATTTTACCTAATGGTACTGTAAGACAAATTCATAATGTCCTGTATGTGCCCCGTGTAACAAAGAATTTGATTTCTATATCCATGATTACAGATCAAGATCTTAAAGTTGAATTTTTTAAATCTAACTATTATATTAAAGATCTATTAGATGGCATGAAGACTATTGCTACAGGAATTTGAACAGGAGGTCTGTAAAAATTGGTTGTGAGAACAGCACCAGTTCAAGCCTTATCAACAATGATTTTGACTACAGAAGAGTTGTGGCATCAAAGATTTGGTCATATCAACAACAATGATTTGTTGTTACTTCAGAAAAAGGAAATGGTAAGAGATCTTCCTATGTTAAAACAAGTGCATAATGATTGTGATGCTTGTACATTAGGAAAGATGCATTGAGAGGAATTCCCTGTTTGAGTAGAGAAGAAACAAAGAGACATACTTGAGTTAGTGCACAGAGATCTTTGTGGACCCATGAAAACAAAGTCATTAGGAGGTGCACTGTATTTTTTATTGTTTATTGATGACGGCAGAAAGTTTTCTTGGGTATATTTTTTGAGTAATAAAAGTCACACATTTGAATACTTTAAGCAGTTCAGAAACATGATTGAAAAGAAAACAAGGAAGCATATAAAAATTCTTTGCTCCGATCAAGGGGGATAATAAAGGAAAGATGAGCTTATCAAGTATTGTAAAAACCATGGGATATTACAACAATTCACAGTACCCCATTCTCCTGAGCAGAATGGAGAAATGGAAAGAAAGAACAGAACATTTGTAGAATATGATAGGAGCATGTTGAAAGGTAAGGATATTTCGAATGGTTTTTGGGCTGAAGCATTGAATACTGCAGTTTATTTGAAACATAGGAGTCCTACAAAGAGTCTTGAGTTTAAAACTCCTTATGAAGCATTATATGGATTTAAACCTATAGTAAAAAATTTAAGGGTGTTTGAGTCTAAAGCATTTTCCCATATTCCAAAGGGAGACAAAAGAAAACTAGATTCAAAAGCCATCAAATGTACCTTTATAGGGTATTTTTCACAATATAAAGCTTATAGATTATTTAATCCCTCTACTCACAAGATTTTTGTTAGTAGAGATGTCATATTCCATGAGCAGGATCATGAAGAATCTGATAAGTGTAATGAGGAATGGGATATTCCATTCTTGGTGGAAGAAAGTGAAGAAACAGGAAACAATCCGGATACAACAACAGATACAGCAGTAGGAAGGAAAAGAAAATGATGATCAGACAAGGTTTGAAGCTACCCCACCACTCAGGTGATCAGGTAGGAAAGCTCAATTACCTGCAAGATATAGGGAAAATGATTTTATAACTAGTATGATGAATGTTATTGAACCTTCTAGTTATAAGGAAGCAAATGAATGTAGTGAATGGAAAATAGCTATGGAATAGGAATATGAATCTATAATCAGGAACAATGCTTGGGAGCTAGTTGAACTTCCTAAAGGGAAACAAACCATAGGTTGTAAATGATTGTATAAACCCAAGATTAATGCAAATGGAACCATAGATAAACTAAAAGCTATATTGGTAGCAAAGGGGTATTCACAAAAGGAAGGCATTGACTATGAAGAAACCTTTGCCCCTGTAGCTAAACTAAATACCATCAAAATGTTGGTTACTTTAGCTACTAAGAAACATTAAATGATTCACCAACTAGATGTAAAGTCTGCATTTTTAAATGGAGAATTGAAAGAGGAGGTTTATTTAGAGCAACCTAAGGGGTAAAAGGGAAATATCATTTAGTCTATAGATTAAAGAAAGCTCTTTATGGACCAAAGCAAGCACTCGGGTCCTGGTATGAAAAGATTGATTCATTTTTCCTGCAACTTGGCTACAACAAAAGTAAAAACGACCCTAATCTATATACCATGAAAGATGAAAAAGGGTGTATAGTGTTGATTTCTTTGTATGTAGATGATTTAATCATTACAGGTGATGTTATTGCTCTAATGAAAGAAACCAAGCAACAAATGTCACAGGTGTTCGAAATGAAAGACCTTGGCGAATTCAGATACTGTTTGGGTTTTGAGATCTAGAGAGATTCAGGACAAACATTTCTGTCCCACAATAAGTATATCAAAGGTCTACTGGAAAGATTCAGGATGAATCAGTGTAAGCCTGCAACAATACTACTACAACAGAACATAAAACTGCAAAATGAGGATGGCTCTAAAGAGGTAGATGCGACAATTTATGGACAGCTAGTTGGGAGCTTAATCTACCTGACCACTACTAGACCAAATTTGGCTTATGTAGTCATTGTGCTAAGTCAATACATGTCCAAGCTACTTGAGAGTCATTGGAATGCAGCGAAATGTGTTTTGAGGTATTTATAAGGTATTGTAGACTATGGTATTATTTATGCTTATTCCTCTCATGTTAGATTGATAGGATTTACAGATTCAAACTGGGCTGGAAATGTAGACGATCGTAGATCCATAACAAGCTATGCATTCAGCATTGGATCCGAGGTGATAACATGGAGTAGCAAGAAACAAAACACAGTTTCCTTGTCTTCAGTGGAAGCAGAGTATCAAGCCATGTGCACAGCAACATGTGAGGTAGTTTGGTTGTGGAGATTTCTCCAAGATGTTGGGGAAGAATAGAAATATGCAACAGCAATCAGATGCAACAACCAGAGTTTAATCAAACTTGTTAATAATTAGGTGTTTCACAAGAACACTAAACACATTGATACACAATTCCACTTTGTCAGGGAGAAAGTACAATAAAAAGAAATCCATCTGGAATATTGTAATACATGTGATAATGTTGCAGACATTTTCAGTAAGCCTCTTGGCAAGATTAAGTTTGAAATGTTTACGGAGATGTTCAGCATATTTGTGAACCCCTTCTCCATTAAGGGGGAGTGTTAGAAATAATGGAGAATATCTTAGAATAGTGAGTTGGTTCACGAGACCTCAGGATAGGAATTAGTTTCTGTTTCTTAGGTTATGGTTCTAACTTCCCTAAATCTATGATTACTATATAATGTTTCATGTACATAGACACTGTAGAGTGTTCTTCAGACTCTTCTTGTTCAGACTCTCTTTCGTAGAGCTGACCTGTTAGGGTCCCACCCTAACCCCCTTATTTATGTCATGGGATCACGTCATAGTCAAGAGTCAATAAAGCCCATATTAATATTTGTAAGTGGTTAACCCGCAATTAATGACGGGACCACAGTTAGTTGTAAATGGGCCGTAGTATTAGATAGATGGTATTAATAAAACCCACGGTATTGGCCCGTGGTATTGCATGTATGAGTCATATATAAAGGATAGAGACTCCCTGCGAGGAGCATGGTGTCTTATTTTGTAGTCGAGCTCTGTTCTATTGGAGGTTTCCCCCACGAAGAGGCAAGTGAACATTACTCTCTGAATAATAAAATCATTGCTATTCTGTGTTCTGGGTATCTTTTCTTCGCATATTCTGTATTTGGGTATCATTTTGCAGGTTAAGAGCATAACAAGTGGTATCAGAGCACTTTCCAGGGCTAGTGGGATCTCCAATTCTTAGCAAAAAAAAAATTTCGGCTAGAGACATGTTCCGGCGTCTTTAAACCACGGGATCTGTCATTGAGCGCATAAACCTGCGGATTTGGGGAGGCATGCACGCAGGAAATACAAGAGGTGGTCACGTCTGTTGGACTCCCTTGTAACCCCTGTGGGTACCCCTTCGAGTAGTAGCGCATTAGATAGAACCGCGCACAGACTGTCTTCCACGTACCCTCTGGGTATATCGGAAGCCCCCTAGGCTCCCTTGAAACCTCGCCATAGATAAACCGTCGGCCGTCTTGTGGCTATAGTACACCGAGAACAGCACTCGGAGAGATTACTCGCCCGTACGATAGGGAAGTCGGGTTGTACAACTAAGGGTACGGTCGATCCTCCTTAGTTAGAGCCCTGAAACATTGGGCCGAGTACTACTGCCAGACCCTTATGTATATTGCGATCTATAGCACCTGACACTCCTCACGACCATAGTTTCCTTTTCTATCGGTGGATCACACATCATCTATTCCCGATCCGCGTGTGCAAAGAGGTGCAGCAGTAGTAGACATCAGTCCCGCAGATTCATCAGATCCGCCGCAGCAGTTGTTCCGCCATTCAGATCTCTCAGACCCACCAGATCAGAGTTGTTGTGAAGGGTTCCTATACCGGGGTATACTTTTCGCAGGACTTTTGGCAGCATTGACATTTTGAGGATTTGGCGACTGCAGTATTGATCAAGAAGGAGTAAAACTCCGTTAGGAGTTTTCAAAAAAAAAAAAGTCTGAGATCTTCCGGGGCGCTTCTTGGTGATCTAGCCCATCAGAATCAGGACGACGAGTGGAGCAAGGTGGTACCATTCAATTTATTAGTCAAATTTTTTCGGCGGTCCCAATTTTTCATCAGGTTGGTGTATGGTAGAGACTAGAGCTCAAGCGATGGCAAATGAAAGGATGGACAAATTGGAAGACTCCGTGCAATCCCTCAAAATGAGCTTCACGGACTAAGTATCCAGATACAACAATTACTTCCGAAGGGCAAGGATCCAACCCACGAGGAGGCGTATAATGGAAATGAATATAATGAGGTGAGTCTAGCCACTCTCCTCACGTCTGGCACACCCATCCACCACCCAGTGAGCGACCTCCCAAGTTGGATGTGCATAAATTTGACGGTTCTCACCCGTCCGCATGGCTAGCACAAATGGAGTAGTATTTCAAATTGAATCATATCCCAGATGATGCAACTAAGCTTATGTTGGGGAGCATGTACTTGGATAACGAACGGTGGGAATGGCATCAGCGTTGCAATGGACCTTTTAGGACTTGGACCCAATTTACCAAAGCTCTTCAAGATCGCTTTGAACAGGAAGACTCTTTTTTGGGTCGTCTCATTAAGCTCCGACAGACTGGTACAGTGGATGAATATATTACCGCTTTTGAAGCCTTAGCCTTCCGCACTAGGGGTCTCACAGATGAGTTCTGCACGGAATGTTTTATCAGTGGTCTTAAAGAAGCCATCAAAGCTCAAGTTCTACTTCACCACCCTCCCACGTGGACAGAGGCTTTCCAGGTAGCTCGTAAGGTGGAACGTGCCTTAGCAGCCCAATACAGTCGCCCAAATTTCCCTGCTAAAGGTCGTCCCCCACAGGCTCACAACACGACTCAAACACTTAAGGTCCAAAAGGTGTCACCTGCGGAAATGGCCGAAAGAAGGAAGCAAGGACTATGTTACTACTGTGATGAAAAATACTCCCCAGGTCATAAATGCAAGGAGCCCAAATTTTTTCAAATAGATGCCACTGACTACAGCTCAACAGAGGAAGATCCACCACTTGAGGAACATGAGGCGCTAGAAGAAGACAACCCAAAGGAGAATGTCTCTGACGAACCAGTTATTTCGCTGCATGCGTTGGCAGGGATTTCTTCCCCTCAAACTCTCAAAATCCGGGGTTTCCTTAAACATCGCCCAGTAGTAGTCTTGATTGATAGTGGAAGTACCCATAATTTCATCCATCAAAAAATCGCAGAAGCAGCGCATTGTTTTGTACGATCAGTTTCTAACTTCCAAGTCCAAATTGCGGATGGGGGCACAATGAAATGTGAAGGCCGCTGTGAAAATGTCAAACTTCAAATGGGGGATTATCAGTTGAAAACCCACATGTTTGCCATACACATGGGGGGTTGCGACATTGTCCTCGGCGCTGAATGGCTCCGCACTCTTGGGCCAATCACAATGGATTTCCAGGAGTTATATATGAGTTTTAAGCAGAACAACTCCACACATACCCTCCGTGGACTCCAGGCGGGAGCCCCGTCTATCATCAGCTCGCATAGGATGGAAAATTTGTTAAAAAAGGGCCATCATGGAGTAGTAGCTCAATTTAATGCCATCCAAGTACTCGAAACCATGTCTCTGCCAATTCATCATGAGATGCAACAGATTTTAAATAACCATCGGATGGTCGTTGACAAGCCTCATGAGCTTCCACCCTCGCGAGGGGAACATGATCATAGCATCACCTTGGTTCCGGGGTCCCAACCCCCAAATGTGCGGCCATATAGATATCCATTCACCCAAAAGAATGAAATAGAAAAAATCATCAAGGAACTGTTGGAAGCAGGTGTCATTCGTCCCAGAATTAGTCCTTATTCATCCCCAGTGGTCATGGTGCTCAAGAAAGATGGGGAGTGGCGGATGTGTCCCGACTTCAGGGCCCTCAATAAGTTGACAGTCAAAGATAAATTTCCCATCCCGGTGGTTGACGATTTGCTGGACGAACTCAATGGGGCTCAATTCTTCACTAAGTTGGATCTTCGCTCAGGCTACCACCAAATTCGCATGAAGGAAGTCGACAATCCCAAGACGGCTTTTAGAACTCATGAAGGCCATTATGAGTTCCTGGTCATGCCATTTGGTCTTTGTAATGCCCCCTCTACTTTTCAAGCCTTATGAATCACATTCTCAAACCATATCTCAGAAAATTTGTCCTTGTCTTCTTCAATGACATCCTCATCTATAGTGGCACTTGGGCTGCACATCTTCAGCATGTAGATCTACTCTTGCAACTGCTCTGCAAGCATAAATTATTTGTCAAGATGTCCAAGTGTTCGTTTGGCATGGAAGAAGTTGAGTATTTGGGCCACATTGTGGGGCGTGAAGGTGTCAAGGTGGACCCCAAAAAGATCCAGGCAATGCAAGAATGGCCTCAACCTAAGACCTTGAAGAGCTTGAGAGGATTTTTGGGTCTCACAGGCTATTATCGTAAATTTGTCCGCAACTATGGCCGCATAGCGAAGCCCCTCACTCAACTCCTAAAGAAAAATTCCTTCTTCTGGAACGAGGAAGCACAACAGGCATTTATCGCTCTTAAAAACACCATGTGTTCCACTCCAGTCTTAGCACTACCTAACTTCACCAAATCCTTTGTCATTGAATGTGATGCTTCAGGTACAAGTATTGGGGCGGTCTTAATGCAAGAAGGGCGACCGTTGGCCTTCACAAGCCAACAACTCAGTGGGAGGAATCTGGGCCAATCTACCTACGAGAAGGAAATGATGGCCATCTTACATGCAGCCAAGACCTGGCGACCTTACTTATTGGGGCGACGTTTCCAAATCCGTACAGATCATCACAGTCTTAAATATTTTTTGGAGCAACGCCTATCCTCCCCACAACAAAATAAATGGTTAGCCAAAATGCTGGGATATGATTATGAGATCATTTACAAGAAAGGGAAAGACAATAGTGTAGCAGATGCATTATCTCGCCAATTTGAGGAGGAAAGTACTCTGCTCGCAAATTCCCTCCCCATTCCAGACTGGATTGAAGAGGCTCGCAGGGAATGGTTTTCACACCCCGGGCTCTCCCAACTCATTTCTCAATTGCAGGTAGATCCTAATTCCACCAAGGGCTACTCGTGGCAGAATGATATTCTTCGCTACAAGGACAGAGTCGTAATCTCACCAACATCCACCCAAAAGTCGCATTTTGGCAGAATTGCACTCATCTCCCATTGCAGGACATTCGGGCTTTCAGAAGACGTATGCTCGCACCAGAAGATCATTTTTTTGGACAGGCATGAAAAAGGACATCCTTACCTTCGTAGCAGAATATGATGTCTGTCAACGCCACAAAGGGGAAACTGTCAACACACCAGGCACATTACAACCATTGCCCATTCCGGCATCAATTTGGATGGAGGTTTCTATGGATTTCATTATAGGTCTTCCAAAGTCAGCGAACAAGTCAGTCATCATGGTGGTTGTGGACCGACTGTCGAAGTATGCTCATTTCTGCGCCCTACCCCACCCGTTTATACCAACTTTGGTTGCTCAATCTTTCATGGATCAGATCTTCAAATTGCATGGCATGCCCACTTCTATTGTGTCCGACCGCGACCCGATCTTCACCAGTAATTTTTGGCAGGAACTCTTCAGAATACAAGGCACTCAACTCAAACTCAGTACTTCATATCATCCGCAAATAGATGGTCAAACCGAAGTCGTCAACAAATGTCTAGAAACCTACCTTAGGTGCTTCACTTCAGAAAAGCAACACCTTTGGGTACAGTGGTTACCTCTGGCTGAATGGTGGTATAACACCAACTATCATGCCACCACCAAAATGACTCCCTATGAAGTAGTATATGGTCAACTTCCGCCTTCCCCTACTTCTTATCTCAAGGGGTGCTCCAAAGTACAAGCAGTGGATCAACTCCTACAACACCGCGCAACCATGCTCGCCCATCTTAGAGAGAATCTTCATCAAGCTCAGAACCGAATGAAGCAACAGGTCGACCAGCATCGCTCAGAGCGCCAATTTCAAGAAGGGGATCAGGTCTTTTTGAGGCTGAAACCATATAAGCAAACATCACTCAAAGACAAGGGTTGTCAAAAGCTCTCTCCAAAATTCTACGAACCATACCAAGTACTTCAGCGCATTGGAGAAGTGGCTTACAAGTTGGCTTTGCCACCTACGGCAAAAATCCATCCAGTTTTCCATGTATCGTGCCTCAAGAAAGTGATTGGGAACAATTGCCGAGTTCAAACCAGTCTACCTGAATTGGACGAAGAAGGGTCAATCTGGCTTCAACCCGAACAGGTTCTAGACACACGAGACAAGCACCTGCGCGGCCGCATGATTAAGGAAGTCCTCGTCAAATGGAAAGACACCTCTCCGGAAGATGCAACTTGGGAACCAGCCACTATTCTTCAGCAGCTTCCGCAGCTTCAGCCTTGAGGACAAGGCTAGTCTTAAGGGGGAGGGCATGTTAGGGTCCCACCCTAACCCCCTTATTTATGTCATGGGATCACGTCATAGTCAAGAGTCAATAAAGCCCATATTAATATTTGTAAGTGGTTAACACGCAATTAATGACGGGACCACAGTTAGTTGCAAATGGTCCGTAGTATTAGATAGATGGTATTAATAAAACCCACGGTATTGGCCCGTGGCATTGCATGTATGAGTCATATATAAAGGATAGAGACTCCCTACGAGGAGCATGGTGTCTTATTTTGTAGTTGAGCTTTGCTCTATTGGAGGTTGCCCCCTCGAAGAGGCAAGTGAACATTACTCTCTGAATAATAAAATCATTGCTATTCTGTGTTCTGGGTATCTTTTCTTCACATATTCTATATTTGAGTATCATTTTGCAGGTTAAGAGCATAACATGACCAGTGGGTTCTTTTTGTTAATTCCAACATCACTTTTTAACATTTTCTACAATTTGCATAATGAAGGAATGCTGAATCAAACATTTCACCCTTTTAATAGTCTCAGTTTTCTTGCAAGTCTTATATGTGTGCATGGCATGCAATAATAGCTCCAACAACCAACCAATTTTTGACAAATGAATAAATATTGAATTTCGTAGGGCTGAGATGGCAACCTTTTCTAAGCATCCTTCATATGGTAGAATGATGTCTCAAGGGGTTTTCCTCTAAATTGATACATGATTCAATTGTTTTCTTCTCAAGGTTATAATCTTTAATAATCAATATATATATATATATATATATATATATATATATATATATATATATATATATATATATATATATATATATATATATATATACCAGTGAAAGGTTTTGGATTAGTCTTGGAAGTTTAATAATGAAATATGGCCTCACCCTCACATTTTGCAATGGGTTATCTCCAAATGATGACATTGTTTCCATAATGGCTACCATTCAGGGCTATCTAAATTTTTGATTCATCCTCCTGTGTTACTCCACATGTGTATATGTGATATATAATTTCATAAAAATGGCAATGTTCGTATTAATAAAATAAAACCCAGTGGTCAACTCTACAAAAGAGAATCTGAACCAGGAGAGTTTGGCTCTGTAGAACGCTCTACATTGTTCATCCACATTACACATTAAATAGAAAACATGGTTTTAGGGAAGTTAGAACAACATCCTAAGAAATAGAAACTAATTCCTATCCTGAGGTTACGTGAACCAACTCTACCTATTCTAGGATATTCTCCATTATCTTCAACACTCCCCCTTAATGGAGAATGGGTTCACATATATGCCTAACATCTCCCTAAACATTTGAAACTTAACTTTTCCAAGAGGCTTAGTGAAAATGTCCGCAACATTATCACATGTATTACAATATTCCAGATAAATTTATTTGGATTGCACTTTCTCCCTGACAAAGTGGAATTGAGTATCAATATGTTTAGTGTTTTTGTGAAACACCAGATTATTGGCCAGCTTGATTGAAATCTGATTGTCACATCTGATTGTTGTTGCGACTGTCTGTTCTTCCCCAACATCCTCGAGTTGTCTCCACAACCAAACTGCCTCACACGTTGTTGCACACATGGCTTGATACTCTGCTTCTTTTGAGGACAAGGAGACTATGTTCTGCTTCTTGCTGCTCCATGTGATCACCCCAAATCTAAGACTAAATGCATAACCTATTATAGATCTGCGATCATCTACATTTCCTGCCCAATCTGAATCTACAAATCCTGTCAATATAACATCAAAAGAGTCAGTGTAAATAATTCCATAATCTACAGTACCTTGTAGATACCTCAAAACATTCTTTGCTACATTCCAATGGCTTTCAAGTGGCTTAGACATAAATTGGCTTAACACGCTGACTGCATAAGCTAAATTAGGTCTAGTGGTGGTTAGGTAGATCAGACTCCCAACCAGTTGTCTGTAAAGTGTTGCATCTGCCGCTTTTGAGACATCCTCACACTACAATTTGATGTTCTGCTGCAATGGTGCCGGTGTTGGCTTACACTGATCCATCCTAAACTTTTCTAACAAGCCTTTAACATACTTTGCTTGGGACATAAATTTTTGACCTGAATCTCTCTAGGATCTCGAGACCTAAACAGTTTCTGAGTTCACCGAGGTGCTTCATTTCAAACATTTGTGACATTTGTTGCTTGATTTCATCAATTAGATATGTAGCATCACTTGTAATTATTAAATCATTTACATATAATGAAATCAACACTACGCACCCTTGTTCATCTTTCATGGTGTAAATATTAGGGTCATTCTTGCTTCTATTATAGCCAGCTTGTAGAAAAAATGAATCAATTTTCTCATACCACGACCTGGGAGCTTGTTTTAGTCCATAAAGTGCTTTCTTCAGTCTACAGACTAAATGCTATTTTCCTTCCTGGAAAAACCCTTCCGGTTGCTCTAGATAAACCTCTTCTTTTAGTTCTCCATCCAGAAATGCAGACTTTACATCTAGTTGGTGCATCATCCAATGTTTCTTAGTAGCTAAAGCTATTAACATTCTGATGGTGTTCAATTTAGCTACAAGGGCGAAGGTTTCTTCATAATCTATCCCTTCTTTTTATGTGTACCCCTTTGCAACCAACCTAGCTTTCAGTTTTTCTATAGTTCCACTTGCATTAATTTTTTGTTTATATAACCATTTACAACCTATGGTCCGTTTTCCTCTAGTAATTTCAACCAATTCCCAAGTGTTATTTCTGATTATTGAATCATATTCCTATTCCATGGTTGTTCTCCATTCACTACTTTCATTTACTTCTTTATAACTAGACGGCTCAACCACATTCATCATATTAGTTATAAAAGCATTTTCCCTATATCTTGCAGGCATTTGAGCTTTCCTACCTGATCTTCTGAGTGGTGGGGTAGTGGTTTCAAACCTTATTTGATCATCCGTTACTTTTTCTTCCTGCTACTGCTGTTGTTGTTCATCCTCTGCCTTTGTTTGTTGTTGACCCTGATTATCCTTTGCTTCTTCTTCCTCAAAGTATGGAATGTCCCATCCATCATAGTGCTCATTAGGTTCTTCATGATCCTGCTCATGGAATTTAACATCTCTACTAACAAAAATCTTGTGAGTAAAGGGATTAAATAATCTATATGTTTTATATGACGAACAATACCCCATAAAAGTACATCTGATGGCTTTTGAATCTAATTTTCTTCTCTCTTCCTGTGGTATGTGGGAAAATGCTTTACGTCCAAATATCCTTAAGTCTTTCAATGCAAGCTTATATCCATATAAACCTTCAAAAGGAGTTTTAGACTCAAGACTTTTTGTAGGACTCTTATTTTTCAAATAAACCACAGTATTCACTGCTTCAGCCCAAAAACCATTCAAAAGATTCTTACCTTTCAGCATACTTCTAGCACATTCCACTAGTGTTCTATTCTTCCTTTTTGTTACTCCATTCTGCTGTGGAGTATGGGGTACTGTGAACTGTTGCAAAATTCCATGATCTTTACAATATCTGATAAGATCGTCCTCCCTGTATTCTCCCCCTTGATCAGAACGGAGAATTTTTATCTGTTTCCCTATTTGTATTTCAATCATATTTTTAAACTGCTTAAAGTATTCGAATATATGACTCTTCTTAATTAAGAAATACATCCAAGAAAACTTCATACAGTCATCAATAAACAGTAGGAAATACAGTGCACCTCCTAATGATTTTGTCTGCATGGGTCCACATACGTCTATGTGCACTAACTCCAATATATCCATCTGTTTCTTTTCTACTCTAACAGGGAATTCTTCTCTATGCATTTTTCCTAAAGTACAGGCATCACATTCATTATGTACTTGTTTTAGCATAGGAAGATCTCTTACCATTTCCTTCCTTTGTAGTAACAGCAAATCATAGTAGTTGATGTGGTCGAATCTCTGATGTCGAAGCTCTTCTGTAGTCAAGCTTGCTACTGTCAATGGTCGAACTGGTGCAGGCCTCACATCCAACTTGTACAGTCCTCCTGTTCGGATTCCTGTAGCAATTGTCTTCATGCTATCTAGCAGATCTTTAATGTAACAGTTAGATTTTAAAAATTCAACTTTCAAATCTTGATCTATAATCATAGATATAGAAATCAAGTTCTTTGTTATGCCCGAGCACATACATCACATTATAAATTTGTTTGATATTACCATTAGGTAGAATGACAGAAACTTTCCCACACCCTTTGATTTGATGACTTCTATCATCACCTAGGTAAATTTGTGCGCCTTCATTGATTTATTTAAAATCTTCCAAACAATGCTTATTCCCTGTCATGTGGGTTGACGCTCCTGAATCTACATACCACATGTCTGAATCAACATTTTCATCATGATCTACCATGAACAATCTTAAATTCTGCACCTGATCACCATTCGCAAGATGACCTACATGTCTTTTCGACTTCTGTTGTTCTTCGTGATATTTCTTTTTCCTACATTCCCTGGCAACATGACCCAATTTTCCACAATAAAAACATTTAGTTTGAGAGTATTTTTTATTGGGATAAATACCATGAGTCTGATTTGGCCGTTTCTATGAACTTGGTCTGTTTTGTTGTTGTGGACCTCCTTTCCCTCTGTAGAAGTTCTTCTTCGCCATCAATGCAAGCTCAACACTTTAGGGCTTCAGAGTCGATCTCCTCTCTTCTTCCTGCATCAGTATAGCTATCAGCTCTTCAAAATGCGGGATCTTTTCTCTAGCATTTATCCCACTGATGAAAATCTGATAATCATCAGTGACACCATTCATTGTAATGGTTACAAGATTTGTATCGTCAACTGTATGATCAATGTCTGCTAATTTGTTCTTCAGATCCTTGAGCCTTACTACGAATGAAGAAATTGTTTCATTCTCCTCCATCTTCAGAGATAGGATCTTACTCTTCAGAAACAAAAGACGATTTGAATTCTTGATCTCATACAATTCCTTTAGAATTCCCCAGATCTCATTAGCTGACTTACCTTCTTTGATGTGTGGTATAACGCAGTATTTCACTGACATCTTTAACATTGTCCTTGCTCTGCTTTCTCGTTTCTCCCAATCTGGGACCGATGTTGATCTAGCCACAGGCCTCAACTCATCCCCATTCACAATTGTCCAAGCACTTTGCGCTTCTAGTAGAGTTTGCATCTTGAACTTCCAATTTACATAATTGGAACCATGAAGCTTGTTATGCTCGTTCATGCATGCTTCAAAAATATTGTTATTCATCTTTGGCAATTTAGAAAAAAAATTCGACACGTAAAAGATGTTAAATTACCCCAGATCTGTGATAGAGACAGATCAATGATCTTCAATGTTGTTTGATCTCACAACACACATGCAGATCCCTGTGGCTTCCTTCTCAGCCTCCAGACAACCTTCTGTTGTCAGCTACAGCCTTGTTGTTGGCTTCCATGATCGTCACAGATATGCTTATCTTTTCTACAACGTCATCGCAGCCGTACACGTCTTTCCTGGGACGAAAAAGTTAAAAAATATACAGTGCACTTGTTGCAGAGGTACACTCAAAACCAGTGACGATTTCGGAATCGTCGCAGTTATCCGTCTTACAACTGCGATGATCTTGGTTCAAAGAACCACCCACCATCTAGCATATAGGCTCCTCAGCCCTGACGCTCTGATACCATGATAAAACTGGCAATGTTTGTATTAATAAAATAAAATCCACTGGTCAGCTCTACGAAAGAGAGTCTGAACCAGGAGAGTCTGGCTCTGTAGAACGCTCTACATTGTTCATCCACATTACACATTAAATAGAAAACATGGTTTTAGGGAAGTTAGAACAACATCCTAAGAAATAGAAACTAATTCCTATCTTGAGGTTACGTGAACCAACTCTACCTATTCTAGGATATTCTCCTTTATCTTCAACGTAATTTTCTGCTAACGATAAAACTCATTGACATGAATTATGTTACCATTCACTCTGAGATAGCATGAGTCTTTGGTTGTGCAACATGGTGATGGGAACGATGGAAATACAAGAAAGATACAATGAAACAAATGAGTGTTATGTATGCTAAGCCATCCCTACAATGAGGATTTCATTGTTTGAATCATGAAATTCTATGGTCATGTTGGGATACTCGATCAAGCTATGAAGAATTTTCAGCAATGGTGGACTCTCAATAGCAATATATTTAAATCTAACAACTGATTAATTCACCAAATGGACCCATGCTAACATCAACCAGTTAATTTTATCTTGAAAATTTGTGTTGGAGGTTGGCTTTCATCCTCAGCAAATATCGATGTAAAAAATAACATATCTCAATTGATTCTAATTCTTACTTTCTCTCATTGAACTCGAACTCAATGGTACTGAAGTTAATTTGCATCAACAATGGCTTTGTATATCTTTAACCCGAGATTGATGATATCACTCGTTGAACCATAATATGATAGAATATTAATGATCAAGTTGGATGAACATGTCAACACTAATTTCTTAGAATATTAATAGACGAGTTGAGAGGGGTGAAAATTAATGGGCAAACCGTTGCTCCAACACTGAGAATTTAATTCTAATTATTATAAGGTGTTATAATTATTATTCTAAGTGTCTTAGCGCAGTGTCAGTTACTTCAGTTTAGTCTATTTTTACTTTAGTCATTTAATTTTGATGTATCCAATATCATTTTATTTAACTAAATTTTAATATTGAGAAAAGTAAGTTTATACTCCAAGTTAATTTTTATTCTTTGTAATAGTATAAGAACTAGCTTCCATAAGACTTTCTGATAAGACTCCCTAAGAGAGCAGCAACCTAAGTGAAATGAGAGAAACTGAAGTTGTATAAAACTCCTTGAGAGCAACCTTTCATATGTGTGTATTTATAAATAAATAAATAAACCTAGCTAAGTGAGACAGCCATGTAAATAAGTAAAAATAGAAAAAGAAGAAGTTGTTGCTACTAAGTCATTGAGGGGCAAGAAAAAGTCAGAAGTATGCATGATGAGAAGGTCTGCATTTTTTTGAGAGAATAATGCAGTCCAGGAGTCAAACCGAGTGCTAATAACGCATCCCAGCTATTAAGGAGACGTTATACTGCAGCCAACAATTGTTAATCCGCGTTATTCTGAGAGCCTTACTAAGGCAGCAGAGAAATCTCATGAGTCGCGTTAATTCACATTCCTTAACGCTTCTTCCTCTAACGCGTCGGGACTTCATATCAGAGTGCATTAGCAAATATATAATAAAAAGAGCCTCACACGCAAAGTCAAAAGACAGCTCCAAATTTCGTCCTCTTCACTCAAAAAACATTAGCCCACACTTGCACGAAAAGGCAAAATTAAGGTTTAGAAAATGCCTCCGTATTCTATGAGTAAGGCCTTTTCAACAAAGTTTTTTAAATCTTGAATTTATTAAAAGGAGTGATTCGTTTTTATTTAGAAAGGAATATTATATTTTACTTAAAATAAAAAAGGGCTTTTGTGATTTTTTAAAAGGGTTTTGGCTATGGTTTCAAAAGAGCTTACACTTCAAAAAAAAATTGAAGTATTGCATGACTGTTTTTAAAGGGAGTTTTGTTTTTAAAAAAGGGGCTTATGTGAGGGCGTTGTTCATATGTAAAGGACAATGGTTTTTAAAAAGAAGGCTTTGCAATAAAAAAAAAAAAAAAGAGATTTCTCAAAGATATTGAGAAAATATTGTTTTTTAGAGAGTTTGTAGATTTGTTTTTTGAAGCTAAGCAATAGAGAAGCTACTATAGAGGCATTTTTATTGTAAGAAGTCACTATGAGTGCAAATCGATCTGTTGCTTGAGGTATAGTGAGTTAGTGCTCAACAAATGGGAAAATCCAAGAGGCCGAGAAGTTCAAAGCGACAACAGGAGATGTTTGAGATCTTTTTAGATTTGGAAATGAAGAGGCAAAATGATGTCTTTGCATTAAAATGTATAAAATAATTTGTAGATGACAACATTCTTCCCCTCATTTCAAATGCCAAAACAACCAAGGAGGCCTTGGATACCCTTGAGAGGTGTTTTGATGCAAGGGGGAGCATTGAAGTTGAAGATGAAGGTGGATTTATAGTAGCAAATCTACAACATGATGAAAAATTTGTTGAATCCCACTATGCTCAACCACAAGTGGATGATGTCTATGAAGAATTTGCAAAAGAAGCCAAGAAGGAACACATAGATGCTCGTGAATAAATCTATACACAACTGCAAGTGGATGAAGATTTCATAAATCGAGCAACAAATCTTGTTGATGACAACTTGGTGATTCCAGCAACAAAGCTTGCTGATGACAACTTGGTGATTCGAGAAATAGAGCTTGTTGATGACAATTTGGTGATTTCAGCCAGTGTTATGGTTAATCGAGCAATTCAATTTGATGAAGATTTGTTACCTAAAGATGAATGGTTGTGGATGATGCAAAAGAAACATCATATTGAAATGATGTTATTCAGTGAGAGAATCCAACTTGAATCTTAAAACCAAGTGGAAGACAACCTATCTGTAGTAGCACAGGTTAGTAAAGAATTAAAAGAGGCAGAGACAGAGATAGAGGTTGAGGCAAAGAAGGAATCCCACAAAGAGAAAACAGAGACAGAAGCAGAGGTAGAGAAGGAAGCACAACAACAGAAAGCTCTCATTACAGAGAAGAAGGAACATAACCAATGTGGTTCTACAATTGTTTTTACACTTACCATTGATTTCCAATGTGCGGGTAAACATGATGATTATGAAGAAGGATTAAGTTTCCTTGAAGCATGGCTTGCAACACCATGCCTTGATAAATTATGTAGAAATGAATGTTGAAGAAAACTTGAATGATGAAAACATCAATGAAATTTTCAGGTATTGGAGTCCTCAAGAAATAAAATTTTATTCTCATCTTTTGTTGCAGTAGATTGATGATGAAAAACTCATTACAGAAGATAATATGTGGCAAAAACCCACATACAAGTTATTTTTTGAAGAAGTCTGGGGCATACTTAGACAACACAGAACAATGGAAGAATTGCACCAGCAAATGAAGAAACTGAGGTTTGAAGGATACAACAACAAAAAAAAAATGAAACAATTTAGAGGTTACAAGATCTGGAAGAAGAGAAGAAAAAATTTAAACTTAGTTGAAGTCATTTTTTTTTAAATTGTAAGCCTAGCTAAGACATAGACCAACAACAATCTTAATTGAATTTTCATTTGGTTGTTATTAATGGGGATTGTTGTAGAATATAATTCCAACCACCGCTAGGTGTCATAGTTGTTATTCCAAGTGTCCTAGTTCAGTTTCAATTAGTTCATT
The DNA here is from genome assembly GCA_031772625.1 of Pinus tabuliformis. Lineage (NCBI taxonomy): Eukaryota > Viridiplantae > Streptophyta > Pinopsida > Pinales > Pinaceae > Pinus > Pinus tabuliformis. The sequence continues at coordinate 2,013,670,709 of CM062818.1, read as the reverse complement.
TTATTTGAGTTTCACTCCACACATTTAATGTTTATGTCTCCAACGTAATCTTATTTAACTGTTTCCTAATATTGAGAAGAGTAATCCTCTTCTCAACGTTATTTTTCATTCTTTGTCAATTAGAACTTGTAATTACATCACTATTTTATTAAGGGTGAGCACACAAATATCAGTTATGACTATTGCATTGGGACCATAGAATTTGATCATTGACTGTTGCTAAAATTGTTGCGAGACCACCTTTTTTTGTAAGAGGTTGAGGTTCCCAAGCCATACATGTGATATCCTCATCATGAGCTTTATCTATTGTATCAAGAATTTCTTCGATTTCAAAACATAACCATTGTAACAAATAACTACATGTCACTACAATGACCTTATCATGTGGTGAGAGGTCCATTCAGTCATAATGCAAAACTAAGCCCTTTTAATTTTTCAAAGGTATTAAAACACCTTCAAACACTTAGGACCTTCAATAAGATAGTATCGAACATTAATGTCCCATATCCTCATCGAACCTTCCTCTAAGATAGCCAGAATCCATTTTGAATATGATGTGAAACAAAACCATGTCACTACATTATTTTGACCTTTACGTTACATAACCTTAACAAACTCTTTGACTGAGCCAACCTTCCCATAAACAATTTCCCACATATTCACATTTTTTTGTAACAACTACAAGAGTCACAAAACATTCATTTGGTGAAATAACAACCTTGTTATTTTCAATTGATTTTTGTTCATAGCACCCAAGAACTTTCACTATAAGAAACAACAATAAAACCGTTCTCAAGTTCACATAAAAGACTTGTATGTGAATGGATGTCAAAATGAAAAGACCTAGCACCTAATTACATAAATGTAATCTTGTTCTAGGCTGACTTAAACAATTCGAAACATGTTTAAGAGTCTTTTCACAAGTTACATGTTTTCTTCTCTTTTGAAGATGATTTATGCTTTGGTATAATAATGAATCTTTCAAAAGGTAGCACTCCTCCTTCTTTTAGGTCCAACTACGATGATTCTTCAAACTTAATTTTGACTGATATTTTGGGTTCCTTTGGGGTTACCCTTGTGGGGAATCTCCATCAATAAATAACCTTTCTTCCTTGTAGAATACCAGGTTTCTTTGTCTTCCCCAAGGGTTTATTAAATTGAGTCTTCTTTCCATGATTGAAGAGGCTACTCTAATAAGCCTTTGATAATAGGTGGGTTCCATCAAAGTTCCATTATAGTGTCACATGTAATATCCTTCCAATGTCTTGTCAAATGGAAAAATTAATTACACATATAAAAGCTCTGAAAGGTTACCCTACATGCCCAATGTAATATGAATTAGTAAAATCATGAGCATTCTAATGGTTGATACAAGAGACATAAAATGAGATTTTACAAATATTAAACATTGAAAGTTTGAATGAATGTATAATAGATGAGAGAGTTTGCAAGCATCAACTGATAGAGATGTTGTGACATATATTTTCCTTAAGTAAAAGTTCAATGCATAATGTGAGAATTTGGAGATTTACTCCAGAATTCATGACAATGCATATGTAAACTATCTCCCACATTCATAGTCAAGAAGACTTATGAGATTTTAAATTTCACATCACCTTTAAATTATTTAGAAATATGATATTCAATAGACAATAGTAAAGTGTTGGGAGTTACATTAATTTGGAAAAATAATCTCGGGCTTGAAAACCAATCCAATAGTCAAGTATTGAAGCCAACTTAATAGGATTGATGTACAATCCAACCTCCAACAATTATGATGTAATTAATATGACTGGAAATGCCATGAAATGCTCATAAAGATTCAATCTTGAATATTCAAATTAGAGATGGTTTCTATAGGAAATGTGCCTTGTGCAGACATGAGAAACCATAACCTTTGACGACAAATAGGTGAGTTAGGAATTTTGACTAATCCAAGCTGCACAAATACCATTGAAACCTTGAAAAGAAAATGGGGACCCATAAGTTAAGCATTCAGGCTAAAACTTTTGGGTGGTGTTGTAGCAGTTACAAGTCACTAAGGGAAACAAGGCTCTATCAAAATATGGTTGCATCTCCCTTTTGCTTACTTTAAAAATTTAATAGTGATTTCTAGAGATTCATGGCTTTGCCTAGTGTCTCACCACATATTGAGATCCCAACATAATTTGTATTTTGAATTTTTTGGGTACCAATTTATTTTTATGCTTCTTTTATTTTTAATTTTTCTTTTGAAAATCTTTACTTTTTAATTAATGTCAAATTTAATTTTAAATAAGTTATTCAAGCCCCTAGGGGTAGCTCAATTGGTGATGAAAGTAATATGAAAATCATGTAAACTAACATATCCAAGGTTCAATATCCCAGAAGTAACCTCATTTATGAAGAAGAGGACATATCATAGGCCCCATCGGTTTAGTGGTGGCATCCGAAATTGACCCCATGTCATGCAAGTATGAGCATAACCCAATTGTCGATTCCTTTTGTTACCAATTTTTTTTTTTATTATAAATCATGCATTAAAGTAAAAATTTCCACCTTTTTAATGTGAAAACTTCACTTTCCCTATTGTCAAAGAGTCAAAATTCTTCCTTGATGGAATATAGTCATCAAAGGAGTGCTTGCACTTTGTTTTTTAAAGTGGAAATTAACCAATGGAAATGTTTTTGGAGTTAACCTTTTGGTCTTGAATAGGGTTGAAAGCGAAATTCTAAATTTATTGAAAGTAAAATTTGAACTCCATCAATGGCCTCTTAACCTCCTAGCCTTATTCTCTTCTTGACACAAATAATGTATAGGATTTATCTCAAGGAAACCCAAATTTAAGTGGTTTTGGATCTCTCTTCACAAATTCCTTTGTTGGCAAGTCCGTTTATCCCATAATAGTGTCATATTCAAGAACCTCAGTCATTCTCTGAGGACAACTACCTTGAAAGACATTTCTCTGTGTGTTGAATTTTGCATGGTAAAATTGTGTACCCTTGATCCTTCCTAGGATCAAAATGAATAATAGTTGATGGACTCATTGGTGAATTTGTGAAAATACTTATCACTTCCACCATCAAGGCTCACCTAGCTAAGAATAACCCGAAAATATGGTTTTTCAGATTGTGACCTAGAGGAATGGAAAAAGGAAAAGAAATGTAGGATCCTCCATTTTGACAAGGGTTCCAAAAAGCATCCAAGGGTGGCATGAAGGGGAGGATTTATATACAACCCTAATGTAAAATCAATTATAAGATACTCCTGGGAGCTAGGGAAAAGGACTAATAATCAAGTTGATATGTATGGCATTCTACTAGAAATAATCTCTATGAAAGACTTGAATATATCAAATATGGAAATTTTAGGGGATTCTCTCCTTACAATTCGACATTTCACAAAGGCCCTTAGCCTAAGAAAAATCATCTCAAAGTTCTCTCTCAAATCCTTCTACCACATCGTCGAACATCAAAATTCATAAGCTAACAAGCAAGCCAATATTGCTTGTCTTCTTAAAGGGGGACAAATATAAATAAATAGAATACAAGGGTGGAGAAACATCCCATGACTCCCCCACTCCCCTAGATGAAAATATAAATGTCTTGGGTTCATTGGCCTAGAACATTAGTATTATAGGTAAAAATCAAGGGTCCATTTGGCATGGTTTCATGGCTCCCATTGGCACTGATATCCATGCAAATGAATCTATTTCAACCTTATCACATGCCATGAGTACAAGGAAAATATGGTGACCTATCTCTATTTATTTTTAGGTAAAATTGACTCAGGGTTTGAGTCAAGGTTGACCTAGTTAAATAGTAGTGGTTTTGGGCACATGGTATAGTGTACCCATGGTATTATGGTTCGTGGTATTGCATGTAATGGAGCCTATAAAAGGTTGGGAATACTTAATTGTAATGTAGTCCTGGAGGTGAGTGGTGAAGGCTAACTTGGCCGGATTGGCCAGGGTTTTGGCCAATGCTAATGAGATCTCATTGGGTTGAGTTTTTCCCCAGATTTGGGGTTTTCTTGGATAAATATTATGTGTATAATATTTATGTGTATTGTTGCTGGTTATTTTATTATTCCTCTCTGTAAATATCGGTAAATCTTAGTTATAACTTATCTCTCTGTCATAAATTTCTTAACAACTGGTATTAGAGGTAAAGGGGATTCATAAGGACATTTTTTGTTGCCAAGGGTTTGTATTGGCCTAGTAGATAGAGAGGTAATTAAGTTTTTCTTGTAGATATAGATCAAAAGCCATAGATTGTGAAGCAAAACTGCACACTATTGGGTCATAAGAGATTCAATCGATGAGGAGGATATGTTCACGTGGATTAATTAATTGATGAACCATGTACCTGAAAAGAATGCCTAGATAACTGATGGTTACAACGGCTGGTGACCCATGTAATTCGGTAGATGGGTTGTTTTTATATGGACATTGATGTCATATGTACAAAGACAACAACGAGGGTAAACAAAAAATAATTATAATGGAGAGAAATTTTTAATTTGCATGTAAATGGGAATACTGTTGTAAGACCTGGTAAGGTGGGTAATTATCGGTAAAGTCTGGGTTAGACCTAGGTAATAGGGGGATGTCGATTTAACAAATGTTGGGTAAAAACTTTGAAGGGGGTAAGGGCAAGAGTGGGCGGGATTGTCTCACTTAGCAGGTTTTGGCTGGATTTAGTCAAGGAACCCTAAGTCAAGTTTAAGGGGGGAATTGTTAGGTAAAATTGACTCAGGGTTTGAGTCAAGGTTGACCTAGTTAAATAGTAGTGGTTTTGGGCACATGGTATAGTGTACCCATGGTATTATGGTCCATGGTATTGCATGTAATGGAGCCTATAAAAGGCTGGGAATACTTCATTGTAATGTAGGCCTAGAGGTGAGTGGTGAAGGCTCACTTGGCCAGATTGGCCAGGGTTTTGGCCAATGCTTATGAGATCGCATTGGGTTGAGTTTTTCCCCAAATTTGAGGTTTTCCTGGATAAATATTATGTGTATAATTTATGTGTATTGTTGATGGTTATTTTATTATTCCTCTCTATAAATATCGGTAAATCTCAGTAATAATTTATCTCTTTGTTGTAAAGTCCTTATCATTTATACCTCAAACTGCTACAATTGATTGTCCCAATTGTGTTTTCAATTATGAATGTTAATGGCGACTGACCTATTATCACATGTGGGATTATTCCCTGTGGGTTAAAATCATGGCTTTCTATCATTCCTGTGTTCACCACTATCTAATCACTGGCTAATTTGGGTTGTGGTTTAATTATCTATGGAGGTGCTCGGTGTTGGTTCGCACAAGCCTAGTGGAAGTCTCATTGATTTTCTCTATTTTTGATTTAAAATCATTGGCAGTAGAAACTCCAGACCTCGAGTGAACATCGGCAAACACGCTTTCTTTTGTGCTGACCCTGGTGTTAAGTCTATCGTAGTGGGAATAATTCAAATTTCCTTGGTCCACTACATATTCATTTTCCATCCAATCCCTTCTTATAGGTTCTTCTATATTAAGGTTAGGCCCATCCTGTCTAGTATTATCTTCGTTTGGTGTCTCAATTTCCTTCTTGAGTGCAATAGAGCCCCTCCTTTTTCCAGTTCTAGCTATGTTCTCTATTGTCTCTGACCACTTCATTTCTATGACTAGATTTGAATATTTCATTTAGTTTCCTTGGCATGGGTGTCCCTAAAATTGTGAAACTCTAGGTGAGTTTTGTATCTCTCGGTGGGAGGTGAACGTCCCCTCTATGCTTGAGTTGCGAAACCATCTATAGGAAAATATTTTTTTCTTCTAGTTCTCAATTTTCTTAGTCTCTCACTCCTATAGCCCCCCCTTTGAATTCCAGAGACTTTTGAGCTATCCAAAAAAGGAAAACAGGTTCTTCCCTACCTACAGTTCAAGAATGTGGACCAGCAGAGGTAAAACTATGGGAACATGGGGTAAATTCAACTGAAACAATTGTTCTCAAAAAACGTCATCTCTTCAATTAGAAACAATGGATGTAATATAAAAGTTACACCCATAAATTTCTTTTTCCATTAGCCTCTTGGATAAAAAAAAATCTTTGAAGGAAAAATGAGCTGGCCAAGAGGACAAGATAGATGCTCTCCATTAGCAGATGAAAAAACTAAATATGCAACTCTCTACCAGTGAAAATCAAAATTTGAATTGCCGTGCTTTCAATCAGCATATGCAAACCCCTATCTGATCTCAATCAACCTCCAGATGATGACTTTCCACCACTTATCTGATGTAATCCCACTATAAATGTGTCTTGTTACTTCTTCAGTTTTGCAAGGTTTACGCATACTTCCTTATAGTAATATTTGGTTTTCAATATAGTATTTTTGTATGCTCAGCAAGCTCCTCCTTAGAGGACCTACTCCTAGATGAATCAATGTAATCAATTTCTTGAGAAACTGTTGCATTAGGACATGAACTTTAATAGAAAAAAATCTCATTTTTGCTAAAAGAAAATAATAAAAAATTGAACTCCCGTGAAATTTTATTTGAAAGTGGAAGTTGTCCTTTGAAAATGTTTTCTTGAGATGAACTTTGACTTTGATTAGAGTGGAAAGTCAAATTCTAATGTCACTAAACTTTCCCGAAGTGAAATTCTAACTACGATCAAAAGTCAACAGTGCACTTGATGAAAGTAAAAAAGTTGAAAATATGTTGTGATGATCGCAGAAGAAACTTCCATCAAAACCAAATTTGGAAAGTCACTTCGAAAAAGTGAAATTTTAACTTTGATAAAAGATTACAGAAGAAACTTTCATCAAAAGAAGAATTTGGAATGTTATTTCAAAAAAGTGAATTCTAACTTTTATAAAAAAAATCAGGAGTGCACTCTCATAAAAGTAAAAGAGTTGAAAATGCACAATGATGATTGGAGAAAAATTACTTTGATCAAAACCATAAGTGGGAAATTCACTTTGAATAAGGTGTTTATAACCTCTTAATGATTCACTCAATTTTTTGAAACCTTTGTGAAGTTAAAATTTCAATTTTGAGGTTGCTCAATGTAAACTTCTTTTTATATCCATTGAATAATGTCACTTTGTAATTGGTGTTTCTCATGGCACAAATGAAATTACTTCTCTAATTTTACTTTATATATTGGTAAGAAACTTACTATTATCAAAATGAGAAAAGACTCATTATGCAATATATGTCTTCATAGGTGGTATTAGTAAATGTCAATTGGGGTTATCTCGAGTGGTTTGATTGAATGATTATTATCTTCCCTATCTAGGTTCAATCCCCGTTAGTGATATGATGAGCTATAATTCCTTGATAAATATTATTGTAATCATTTTGTATTGGCGTAAAGCATTGTGAACTCTTAAGTGAGTATACTTGTGGGCTAGCTGTTGGATAATTAGCATTGTCTGAATGACTAATGGCTATAAGTGTGTTGGCATTGATGTCAACCAGATTAGCACAGATGTTTGTGGCAATAGATGGTGGCTTTGATGTCCCCTAGCCTAGCTGTGATGATAAGTGGGCTAGTTTAATGTGTTTGATGTGTCAAGATTAGGGGGAGTCTTATGGTTATTGCAATCTCTAGTAGAGAATAATCATAGTAGAACTTAGGTGAAAGGATGAATGGGTCAGCAGTTACTAGAAAGTAAATGTAATCGAAAGGAGTTGGTTGATGGAATAATGGCCAGTATCAAATATCACTAGGTCAGGGCAACGAGGACCACGACATGCAGGAGCATGGGGAGCCTTACCATGGTATGTAGGTGGACTGATATTAAATACTCAGCATGGAGGATCACATAGTGAGTTGGTGAAGTGCTTAGGAACCCATCCTCATGTTTAATGTAGTGGCTTAGTCATACGCAATAGCATAATGAAGAGCCATGTAGAGGTACACTTAGGTAGTAATATGTAGCAGAGGAAACATTGAGACAAGTGCAACAGAGGAACAAAACATAGGAGAAGATTTGAGCAAAGTGGGGAAAGAAGCATTGTTGTCTGAGAGTTGTGAGGAGATCTCTCTGTGAGTGTACGTGTTGCTGTGTGAGCTTGTTATGTAGAGAAAGGCTGGAGAGTCCCTATGTAGAGAAATTTGACCCCGAGAGAGAGTTTTGTTGTGTGAAAAAGGCTAAAGGTACCTGTGCAGAGGGAGAAGTTCGAGAGAGCATGTGTTCCATTGTCAGATGTCGAGAGAGCCTGAGGATTAGAAGTTTGAGAGATGAGTGTATACTGATAAAGAAAAGAGAACAGAGTTTTGTTTGGGCTGTGATGAGTGACTATTGTTGAGAATATTAGTGGGTTGCTACAGATTGAGCAGAGTGAGAAGAGAACATAGTTGATATCAGGTAGAATGGATGCCATGGACATAGAAAATTAGTTCCTATTTGAGTGTGGGTTGGAGCCTGCATACAGGAAGTTGGTGCTTTCATCTCTAGTAGGTACCTGAAAAGGCTTGGGGGTTTGTGCATCCTACAAGTTGGTGCTTTCATAAATCCAAGGGGCTACAAGTTGGTGCTTACAAAAAATCCGTGAATTTGGTGCTTCACATGGTGCTTCTGGTAAGTTGGAAAGGTGTTTACAGATGGAGGGAGTTGGTGCTTCCTACTAGTGGGTTCTAGCAAACAATCAAAGGGAGTTGGTGCTTCCTGTGAGTGGTGTCTCACAAATAGATTGATGTAATAGAGTAGGTGATCTTATTTTACATCAACAACAACAACAAGCATTGGTGGTTTTTTCCTGAAAGATTTCCATGTAAAACCTCGTTGTCTCATATGTTTGCTTCTCGTGATGTGTATGCTTGTATGGGTTGATATGGATATTTCTATGGTTTGTTAATGGTTACTCACATATAATGGATGCCAATTTTGAATGAAGAAGTGTTGGCTTAGTGGGTCTTGACCTAGGTTGAGAGTTAGTTTTTCCAAACAAATCCCTACACTACTGGCCTTTTGGCATCAACCTGTGGTGTGTGGACTAAAGTATCACCTGAAGCAGTATGGGGGAACGCTTGAACCAAGTTTCCACACCCATAGATTAGTGTAATGTCATTTTATGTCCTAAATCTGCCTTCACTTAGATCGATAATCCTTTAGGGCTTATCGATATAACTTCCTTTAATCAGATTCTATACCTTCGCAAACGTTCACGACTGTCTTTCACGGACCCTAAACAGGTGAATCAACCACTTACGTGCCTCTATGATGACCCTTAATCCCATATTTACCTAGATCAGTTTAGTCATTCGATAACTTTAACATCCAACAACATATTCTACGCGTAAACAGTTACTATTACTTGCATTCATATGACAATATAAATCATGTAAAATCGTGCATCAATACAGTATTAATTCATAAACCCATCATTCATCATAACATAATAGCGCATTCATTCATAACAAAAGGAAATAGATAAACATAGGAATTTCTGGAATAATCTCTTTATTAATACTTCAGTTCTACTTACAGACTCAAGACTTCCCTGCGCACTCAACTGTAGGGGTCCACGCACTTAGTTGCGGACTCTACTCTAGGCCTCTGTGCAGACACTGTAGAGCCTCTCTTCTACTCTAAGACTTCTTCACTCTTTCTTCTACTGATCCATTACATTCATCTTCATCATCCTCGTTATGCCTTATACTCTCTAAGACTCTCTTACTTATACAATCCCATGGTCCGCAAACCATGGGTAGGTCTATACAAGCAAACACAACTTACATAAAAGAAGGGTAAAACTTTTATGACACTTTACTATCTGAGTGCTCTGCGACCACAATTTGTGGAGACTTTACATTCTTTACATTAAAACTTGGGATTTTTCCCCAAAACTTGGGCTTTTGCCCTAAAATTGACCCTAGGGGACCCTATCCCAACAGGCCCCCAACACAAATATTGTGACTCGCCCTCGAGTCACTCTGCTGGCATGGAGATCTTACTACGGAGACCTCCCAACTCTACTTTTGCCACTGCTATCTCAGCCACACTTTGCATGGCTGCCTATTTGATATAATCCACCAGCTGCTCTGTTGTTGGTCCTGCACTGTCTTCCTTGATCTTATGTTGCATTCTCTATAGGCTTGCCAAATTTTCCTCAATGGTGGTAGAGATAACATAGGCCTCACCTAGCCAAGGCCTCAATCTCGCCTTGAGGACCGCCTCTTTCCTCTGCACTACTTCCATTTTTTCAAGCAATTGTTTTGCCTCATGGAGCTTGTCCAGTCTTTGTGCTATAGCGACGATGTGCCTCGTCACTCTTGTTTCATCATACCACTACTGCAATTCATGGGCCACTGTGTTTAACCTATGTACGTTAGGATCTTACTATAGAGCCGTGACTACCTCCATGGATTGCTCGAAGAACGCAGTGCAATCCACCACCATGGCATCCACAGCTGCAACTCCATCCTTTATAATAGCTTCGCAATGTTCTCTGACCTCTAGCAGAGTTGAAGGTTTTTACTTCAACTCTAAATCTATAATTTTCAGGTTAAGTTCAAATTGAACCTTGGCCACTTCCGTCTTCGTGGTGTGCACACCTGCAGCCAACTTCATGATCTTCGCGTCCAACGACGCTTCCTTTGGGATATGCATTTCAGGGACTGTTCTGCATGCCTCAGCCACCACGGCTGCAAGTTGTTCGTTCTGCACCTAAGATTTCTTCCATGCTTCCAGCACTACTGATTTCTCCACAAACATATGTTCGTTGTTGACTTTGTAATCGTTTATCATGCTCAGCACGTGCTGTTCTCGAGCCTCAACTTCTGTTATCACACCTATTTATAGTGCGTGAATAAACTCATTATGGAGCACAGCCAGGTTGAGGCTAATATTCTTCAAGGAGCTGACAATAGCCTTCTCAGTGGCCACTTCCATGCTCAAAGCTCCATCAGGCAGCGTGATTTCCTGGAGATCCAAAAACCGAACCATCTCTGCTGCTTCAGTGGTCCCCGATGCCAAACTAGTTAATGCTACATTGCTCTGTCTTACACCTGCCTGTATTCACATCATCTAAATCTATAGCTTCCGAAGACGCTTCTGGATACTGCTCAGTGTTAGCTTTTGCTGCTGCTCAAACTGCTGCAGCAGTTCTGCTATTGTATCCAGCACCTTGTCGCTAATTTCATCCAAGTCACCATCCATTAAAGTAATCAGATCTAGCAACGACTTGGTGGCTTTTGTCTTCTTCCGTTGTCCTTCCTTTTCCTACTCCCTATATCACTTCACTCGGAAGGGAGTGCTCTCCTGCTAATCCCTGCCGCCCTGCTCTGACTGCTCTTCTTCCTTCATTGGGGCAAAGGAAACTTCTTACTTCTTTCGAAGCCACGCTCTTCCTGCTTTGCCTGTTCCTTTGCAATGCACTCCACTTCTACTTGGGCCTTTTCCTTATACTTAGGATTAAGGCGATATGGCCTCTTGTTAACACGCTTCGCTTCTGGTTTCAAATTTATTTTCATCACTCCCAAATCACCTATGATGCCTTTTAAGTCTGAAAACTTTGTCGGAAACAAATATTGATACTCGCGAAGCAACTCAATGACTTTGTCCATTGTGGAATCATCCCAATAGTCCCCAATGTTCACAAACTTCGGTTCCGCTTTTGTGCCAATATTCACCTGTCTAGTCTTTAGTGGCGTGGTGATATCTCGATTCTCTATTTGTGGTCCATCAACATCGTGGTGACCTTCTGCCTCTGGGATACCAATGTTCCTTGAATCCTCATCTTCTTCTTCAGCAGTCACACTGTAGCACTCCAGCGCATGGTGCAGCTGGGTGGTCCAATCTGGTTGAATCAAATCCAAGCGATCCTGTGGTATCCTGACGATCACTACCTTGACCTCCTTCAATGCCTCATCAATGCATTTGAATCCATCCTCAAAGCTAAATGTCATCAAAAATCCATGTCTCAAAATGTCCCACTCTTCATTGATGTGGCGGAGCTCTGTTTCCAGGTACCAATTCATTGGTATTACATCTAAAGTATGACAAAATAAATGTACCCACTTAGGTTGAGGCTCCTCTCCATAAACGTTAGTCCATTTTGCTAAATGATCACGTGGATCATTCCTTCCATCATATTTCTCTGTGACCAAACCACAATCTCATCATTTTTCTGTATTCGTGCCATCCATCAAAATTGTCTTTATGCGTACCCCACCACCTTGCGGGTGTAGCATGCAGCACCAAATCTAACGCTTGGAAGTGATGCTTCTCAGGAACTTCCCTTTCAAATGCATCCAAAAATTTATCTATGTCAGTTAGACCATTATAATAAGGAAAAATTCTTACCTCCAATGATACATAGCGCAACGTAGATACTTCGTTCAACCTATTCTTCCAGTGTTCCAATTTCTCATCTAAATCTGATGTACAGGACCTTTCACTGTCTCATGTTGTTACACAACATTTTGTCACTGTCCATGTACTCCCCATTCCTCGATCCTGGAGGACCTATATAGTGAACTCTATGTGCTTTCCCATCATGAAGAGCATACCTTTACATCCCTATTTATGTACATAACATTCCCCTCTTGCATCATTTCCCAAGAATCTTCCTTCAATCCCAGTTTTCAAGACTAGCTCTAGTGATCAGTTCCTTCCCTGCATCGATTTGAAAAGTTTGAAACCAGGCCTGGCACTGAACGGCACAAGTGAGCCCTTCACCACTCGCGTCGATAATCTTTTGGAAAGTTTTTAAAAATGGATTCGAAGCTTCCAACTCTAGAATCTTCATGAACTGAAGTCTGGTAAATGGTTGGGTTGGATAGAATCGAAGAAGTTTATTTGGGCTCTTTTCCGCTATAAATATGGAACAAACCAAAGAGATAAGCCCTCTCCCATCATAAGAGGAACCATCTCCCCTCCATCAAAGCTATATAAACTCCTCCTTTTCCAAACTAAACTAGTCTTTTTTGAGCTTTAATAACCAACAAGATATCTATAGCTTTTTTCCTTCTAGTTTATGTGTGTGTGGTGAAGTAAAATTATGAGTGTGGACACAAACAATTCCTCTAGCTCGATAATGGGTCTAGCCACAACTGATACATTCTATGGAACATTTCCTTAGGTTAGAACAAATTAATAGGGCCTACGTCTTTGTACACTTATCCCGTTTGATGATGTCCTTGCCTGCTCACTCCAGCTATCTCTCACTTCCTTCTTCAAACACCTGATGATGTCCTTGCTTGCTCGCTCCAGCTATCTCTCGCTTCCTTCTTCAAACACCTGAAACAAGTAAACAACAACAAACAACAACCGTGATAATAGACAAATTGTAATTCAACCTACTTAACAATTCAAGAAACATTAAGACATGAACATGTAAGATGACACATCATGTAGGAAATCAATCGATAGTTGCATATATATTGAATCGAGAAGAGATTACAACCATTGTCTTGACGTTGTTGTTCTCCTCCGACAAAACCAGGTTCCCACACACTTATGCTAGCATTCCTTGATGGCCTCAACAATAATAGTTTTAAGGCTCTTCCCTTTAGGCTTCACACTAAACCAAATTCACCTTTCTCCCTCACACAACTAGAGAGCTACAACTACGGATAACTTGTTGTTTACTCCAAACTTAATTAGCACTAGCACACCAACATTAACACTTTCAACACTAACACTAGCTTGTGCTTGGGAAAAATGGAGGTTTATATAGCATGAATGGATGGTATATGGTTCCTCTTCTCATGGGAGAAGGTCTTATCTCTTGAGTTAATTCCATCCTTATAGGGAAAGGATCCCAAACTGACATCCTCAACCCCATCCGGCCAAACCATTTACCAAAATTTTGTTACGATGCTTATAGAGTTGGAAGCTTTGGCTCTTTGTTTAAAAGACTTTCCATAAGAGGACCAGTGCGACTGGAACAAAGGTTAGTTGCTCCAGTTGGCACTAGGGACAGTGTTAATCCCTCCATATCGGTGCGAGGAGGACAAGGGCCATTAGCATCGGTCTTGTAAATTGGGAAAAATAGAAGATTTTGGGGAAATGGTGCAAAAGGGAATTGTTCTGCTCATGTAGAGGGACACAATGGGAGTTTCTTCATGAAGAGAAAGCATGTAGGTTTCACAGTAGAGGTCCTCTAGGATTAAGGAACGGAGAGTATAGGGATAGTGACAAAATGTTGTGTAATAGAAACCCCCTAAAGTGTGAAGGCCAAACTAGAGTGAGGGATGAAATGATTTATGAATCATTGTGGGGAACCGTAGTTTGTCGTCGGAAAACCTGAAAGCAAGTACAGATACATATACATAGCTGAAAACTTTGTCAAATGATACATGAATCATGGTATGGATGAAGCCATCTAGAGAATGTTAATGTAAATGGATACAGGCATGGGCGCAGCCATCCATTAAAGAGAATCATAATGAAACCAAGGTATCGTCGCAACCATCCAATAATGAGAAGGATCATATATGATAACTCATGTTATGGTCGCAACCATCCATATGAAAGAGACATCTATATCAACATAATCATATCACACCACTTCGCAACCTGGACTTTTGTAATCGAGCCTAGGGTCTTGTGCTCCAACATGACCCAATCAAAGTACAAATCCTAACATGTGAATAGATGTGTTGACATTGAACATGCTTGAAAGTCGCTTGATTACTAGTCAATGATGTGAACTGTTAACAAGTGTGAGAGAAACTACCAATAATGACAATGGTCCTCAAGGTACTATCAACACAATCCACGGAATGTAAATAGAAGAACTAAAGTTGAACTCCTGTGAAATCACACGATCGAAAGCCAATGATGTGAACTTGTCGTTGAGTGCGAAGAACTTGCCATTAGGTCATGCAAGCTCTAAGGTACCAGAAGGGAGTCTCTCAGTCAACTTCCCAGATAATGATTTGAAGTCGACAGGAAGTGAACCTGTCAAAGGAGGGCCATAATGTATCACACATCATCGATGCAAAACAAAGGGATGCAAAATGATTATGGATGATACAGAGAATTAGAGGTAGATGTAACAGCAGAAGGACAACTCTTGAACATATCAGTGACACGACTAGACAGTTGGCATTATCTAATTGTTGGCAAGTGTGTTGGCATTGATGTCAACCAGATCAACACATATGTTTGTGGCGACAGATGGTGGCTTTGATGTCCCCTAGCCTAGCTATGATGATAAGTGAGCTAGTTTAATGTGCTTGATGTGTCAATATTAGGGGGATTCTTATGGTTATTGCTATCTCTGGTAGAGAATAATAATAGTAGAACTTAGGTGTTAGGACCTAAGTGGTTATTTTTAAAATTCTTTTAATATAGTTATGATAATTTATGGCTTTGATACTACAGCACAGAGTGAAAGGATGAATGGGTCAACAACTACTAGAAAGTAAATGTAATCGAAAGGAGTTGGTTGATGGAATAATGGGCACTATCAAATATCATTGGGTCAGGGCAACGAGGATCATGACATGCAGGTGCATGGGGAGCCTTACCATAGTATGTAGGTGGATTGATATTAAATACTCAGCATGGAGGATAACATAGTGAGTTGGTGAAGTGCTTAGGAACCCATCCTCATGTTTAATGCAGTGGCTTAGTCATACGCAATAGAATAATGAAGAGCCATGTAGAGGTACACTCAGGTAGTGTGGAAACACGTAGCAAAGGAAACATTGAGACGAGCGCAGCAGAGGAGCAAAACAGAGGAGAGGATTTGAGCTAAGTGGGGAAAGAAGCATTGTTGTGTGAGAGTTGTGAGGAGATCTCTCTGTGAGTGTACGTGTTGTTGTGTGAGCTTGTTATACAGAGAAAGGCTGGAGAGTCCCTATGTAGAGAAATTTGACCCCGAGAGAGAGTGTTGTTGTGTGAGAAAGGTTGAAGGTACCTATGCAAAGGGAGAAGGCCGAGAGAGCATGTGTTCCAGTGTAAGATGTCGAGAGAGCCTGAGGAATAGAAGGTCGAGAGTTGAGTTTATACTAATGAAGAAAAGAGAATAGAGTTTTGTTTGGGCTGTGATGAGTGATTGTAGTTGAGCAGATTAGCGGGTTGCTACAGAGTGAGCAGAGTGAGAAGAGAACATAGTTGATATTAGGTAGAGTGGGTGCCGTGGACATAGAACATTAGTTCCTATTTGAGTGTAGGTTGGAGCCTGCATACAAGAAGTTGGTGCTTTAATTTCTAGTGGGTGCTTCAGAAAGCTTATGGGTTTGTGCATCCTGCAAGTTGTTGCTTTCATAAATCCAAGGAGCTGCAAGTTGGTGCTTACGAAAAATCCGTGAATTTGGTGCTTCACACAATGCTTCTGGTAAGCTGGAAAGGTGTTTACAGATGGAGGGAGTTGGGGCTTCCTACTAGTGGGTTCTAGCAAACAATCAAAGGGATTTGGTGCTTCTTGTGAGTGGTGGATCACAACTAGATTGATGTAATAGAGTAGGTGCTCTTATTTTACATCAACAACAACAACAAGCATTGGTGGTTTTTTCCTGAAAGATTTCCACTTAAAACCTCATTGTCTCATATGTTTTCTTCTCGTGATGTGTATGCTTGTATGGGTTGGTATGGCTATTGTTATGGTTTGTTAATGGTTACTCACATATAATGGATGCCAATTTTGAATGAGGAAATGTTGGCTTAGTGGGTCTTGACCCAGGTTCAGAGTTAGTTTTGCCAAACAAATCCCTACACTATTGGCCCTTTCGACATCAACCTGTGGTGCGCGGGCTGAAGTATCACCCGAAGCAATATGGGGGATGTTGGAACCAAGTTTCCACACCCAAATATTAGTGTAATGTCATTTTATGTCCTAAACCTGCCTTCGCTTAGATCGATAAGCCTTTAGGGCTTATCGATATAACTTCCCTTAATCAGATTCTATACCTTCGTGAACGTTCACGACTATCTTTCACGGACCCTAAACAGGTGAATCAACCACTTACGTGCCTCTATGATTACCCTTAATCCCATATTTACCCAGATTGGTTTAGTCATTCAATGAATTTAACATCCAAAAAGATATTCTTCGCTTAAACAGTCACTATTACTTTCGTTCATATGACAATATAAATCATGTAAAATTGTGCATCAATACAGTATTAATTCATAAACCCATCATTCATCATAACATAATAGCGCATTCATTCATAACAGAAGGAAATAGAGAAACATAGGAATTTTTGGAATAATCTCTTTATTAATACTTTAGCTTTACTTACATACTCAAGACTTCCCTGCACACTCAACTGTAGGGGTCCGCACACTCAGCTATGGACTCTACTCTAGGCATCTGTGA
Source organism: Pinus tabuliformis (assembly GCA_031772625.1). Classification (NCBI taxonomy): domain Eukaryota; kingdom Viridiplantae; phylum Streptophyta; class Pinopsida; order Pinales; family Pinaceae; genus Pinus; species Pinus tabuliformis. The sequence continues at coordinate 2,013,653,467 of CM062818.1, read as the reverse complement.
ACACGCCGTAGAGCCTCTCTTATACTCTAAGACTTCTTCGCTCTTTCTTCTACTGACCCATTACATTCATCTTCATCATCCTCGTTATGCCTTAGACTCTCTAAGACTCTCTTACTTATACTATCCCATGCTCCGCAGACCATGGGTAGGTCTATACAAGCCGACAAAACTTACATAAAATAAGGGTAAAACCCTTTATGACACTTTACTATCTACGTGCTTCGTGACCACAACTTGCGGAGACTTTACATTCTTTATATCAAAACTTGGGCTTTTGCCCTAAAATTGACCCTAGGGGACCCTATCCCAATAGGCCCCCAACAAAAATATCGTGACTCACCCTTGAGTCACTCTGCTAGCATGGAGATCTTACTGTAGAAACCACCCAACTCTACTTGTACCACTGCTACCTTGGCTGCGCTTTGCGTGGCTGCCTATTTGATCTGATCCACCAGCTACTCTATTGTTGGTCCTGCACTATCTTCCTTGATCTTCTGTTGCGTTCTCTGTAGCCTTGCCAACTTTTCCTTAATGGTGGCAGAGATAACATAGGCCTCATCTAGCCAAGGCCCCAATCTCACCTTGAGGACCCCCTCTTTCCTATGCACTGCTTCCACTTGTTCAAGAAACTGTTTTTCCTCATGCAGTTTGTCCAATCTTTGTGCTATAGTGACGGTGCATGTCGTCGCTCTTGCTTCATCATACCGCTGCTACAATTCATGGGCCTCTATGTTTAACCTATGCAGGTTAGGATCTTCCTGCAGAGCCGTGACTACCTCCATGGATTTCTCGAAGAAAGCAGTGCAATCCACCACCGTGGAATCCACTGCTGCGACTCCATCCTTTACAACGGCTTCACGCTATTCTATGACCTCTGGCAGAGTTGAAGGCTGTGACTTCAACTCTAAATCTGTAATTTTCAGGATTAGTTCAAACTGAGCCTTGGCCACTTCCATCTTCATGGCATGCACACCTACAGCCAACTTCCTAATCTTTACATCCAATGACACTTCCTCCAAGATATGCAGTTCAGGGGTTGTTTTGCATGCCTCGGCCACCACGGTTGAAAGTTGTTCATTCTGCGCCTGAGATTTCTTCCATGCTTTCAGCGCTACTGATTTCTCCATGAACATATGTTCGTTGTTGAATTTGTACTCACTGATCATGCACAGCGTGTGCTGCTCTCGAGCCTTAACTTCTGCTATCACACCTACTTACAATATGTGAATAAACTTGTTGTGGAGCGTGGTAAGGTTGAGGCCAATATTCTTCAAGGAGCTGACAATAGCCTTGTTAGCAACCTTCTCCATGCTCAAAGTTCTATCAGGCAACGTGATTTCCTTGAGATCTAAAGACCAAACCATCTATGCTGCTTGAGCGGTCATCAGTGCCAAACTCGTTGATGCAGCACTGCTTTGTCCTGCACTTGCTTGTATTCACGTTGTCTAGATCTATAGCTCGTGCAGATCCTTCTGGATACTGCTCAATGCTTGATTTTGCTACTGCTCAAACTACTGCAGTAGTTCTGCTATTGTATCCCGCACCTTGTCACCAATTTCATCCAATTCGCCATCTGTCAAAGTAATCGGATCTAGTAACAACTTGGTGGCTTTCATCTTCTTCTGTTGTCCTTTCTTTTCCTGCTCCCTATACCACTTCACTCAGAAGGGAGTTCACTCCTGTTGATCCCTGCCACCCTGCTCTGACTGCTCTTCTTCTTCTATTTGGGGCGAAGGAAACTTCGGACTTCTTTCGGAGCCGCGCTCTTCCTGCTCTACCTATTCCTTCGCAGTGCACTCCACTTCTACTCAGGCCTTTTCCTTGTACATAGGATTAAGGCGATATGGCCTCTTCTTAACAGGTTCGCTTTTGGTTTCAAATTTATTTTCATCACTCCCAAATTGCCTCTGATGCCTTTTAAGTCTGAAAACTTTGTCAGGAACAAATATTGATACTCGCGAAGCAACTTAGCGAATTTGTGCATTATGGCATCATCCCAATAGTCCCCAATCTTCACAAACTTCAGTTCTGCTTCTGTGCCAATATTCACCTGTCTAGTCTTTAGTGGGGCGGTGATATCTTGATTCTCTATTTGTGGTCCCTCAACTTTGTGGTGACCTTCTGCCTCTGGGATACCAATGTTCCTTGGATCCTCATCTTCTTCTTCAGCAGTCACATTGTAGCACTCCAGCGCATGGTGCAACTGGGTGGTCCAATCTGGTTGAATCAAATCCAAGGGATCCTATGGTATCCTGAAGATCACTGCCTTGAACTCCTTCAATGCCTCATCAATGCATTCGAATCCATCCTCAAATTTAAATTTCATCAAAAATCCATGTCTCAAAATGTCCCACTCTTCAATCATGTGGCAGAGCTCTATTTCTAGGTAACAATTCATTGGTATTACATCCAAAGTATGACAGAATAAATGTACCCACTTAGGTTGTGGCTCTACTCCATAAACATTAGTCCATTTTGCTAAATGATCACATGGATAATGCCTTAAATCATATTTCTCTATTAACCGGACTTTTGGGTGACCAAACCGCAATCTCATCATTTTTCTGTATTCATGCCATCCATCAAAATTGTCTTTATGCGTACCCCACCACCTTGCGGGCATAGTGCGTAGCGCCAAATCCAGTGCTTGGAAGTGATGCTTCTCAGGAACTTCCCTTTCAAATGCATCCAAAAATTTATCTACATTAGTTAGACCATCATCATAAGGCAAACTTCTTACCTCCAATGATACACAGTGCAACGATTTAGTCATCATGTTACTGTGCAGCATAGATACTTCACGCAATCTATTCTGCCAGTGTTCCAATTCCTCATCTGAATCTGATGTACAGGAACTTTCACTATCTCATGTTGTTACACAAAATTTTGTCACTGTCCCTGTACTCCCCGTTCCTTGATCCTGGAGGACCTCTATAGTGAACTCTATGTACTTTCCCATCATGAAGAGCATACCTTTACATCCCTATTTATGTGCAGAACATTCCCCTCTTGCATCATTTCCCAAGAATCTTCCTTCAATCCCATTTTTCAAGACCATCTCTAATGATTGGTTCCTTCCTTGCACCGATTTTCATAGTTTGAAACCAAGCCTAGCATTGAATGATGCAAGTGAGCCCTTCATCACTCATGCCGACAATATTTTGGCAAGTTTTTAAAAATGGAGTCGAAGCTTCCAGCTCTAGAAGCTTCATGAACTGAGGTCTGGTAAATGGTTGGGTTGGATAGAGCTGAGGACGTCTATTTGGGCTCCTTTCCCCTATAAATATGGAACAAATCAAAGAGATAAGCCCTCTCCCATCATAAGAGGAAACATCTCCCCTCCATCAAAGCTATATAAACTCCTCCTTTTCCAAGCTAAACTAGTCTTTTTTGAGATTGAATAACTAGCAAGATATCTATAGCATTTTTCCTCCTAGTTTATGTGTGTGTGGTGAGGTAACATTATGAGTGCAGACACAAACAATTCCTCTAGCCCAATAATGGGTCTAGCCACAACTGATACATTCTTTGGAAGATTTCCTTAGGTTAGAACCAATTAATAGGGCCTACCTCTTTGTATGCTTATCCAATTTGATGATTTCCTTGCTTGCTCGATCCAGCTACCTCTCGCTTCCAGCTCTAGAAGCTTCATGAACTAAATCCTGGTAAATGGTTGGGTTGGATAGAGCCGAGGAAGTCTATTTGGGCTCCTTTCCCCTATAAATATGGAACAAATCAAAGAGATAAGCCCTCTCCCATCATAAGAGGAACCATCTCCCCTCCATCAAAGCTATATAAACTCCTCCTTTCCCAAGCTAAACTAGTCTTTTTTGAGATTGAATAACCAACAAGATATCTATAGCATTTTTCCTCCTAGTTTATGTGTGTGTGGTGAGGTAACATTATGAGTGCAGACATAAACAATTCCTTTAGCCCAATAATGGGTCTAGCCACAACTAATACATTCTATGGAAGATTTCCTTAGGTTAGAACCAATTAATAGGGCCTACCTCTTTGTATGCTTATCCCATTTGATGATGTCCTTGCTTGCTCACTCCAGCTATCTCTCGCTTCCAGCTCTAGAAGCTTCATGAACTGAAGTCTGGTAAATGGTTGGGTTGGATAGAGCCAAGGAAGTCTATTTGGGCTCCTTTCCCCTATAAATATGGAACAAATCAAAGAGATAATCCCTCTCCCATCATAAGAGGAACCATCTCCCTTCCATCAAAGCTATATAAACTCCTCCTTTCCCAAGCTAAACTAGTCTTTTTTGAGATTGAATAACCAACAAGATATCTATAGCATTTTTCCTCCTAGTTTATGTGTGTGTGGTGAGGTAACATTATGAGTGCAGACGCAAACAATTCCTCTAGCCCGATAATGGGTCTAGCCACAACTGATACATTCTATGGAAGATTTCCTTAGGTTAGAACCAATTAATAGGGCCTACCTCTTTGTATGCTTATCCCATTTGATGATGTCCTTGCTTGCTCACTCCAGCTATCTCTCGCTTCCAGCTTTGGAAGCTTCATGAACTGAAGTCTAGTAAATGGTTGGGTTGGGTAGAGCCGAGGAAGTCTATTTGGGCTCCTTTACCCTATAAATATGGAACAAATCAAAGAGATAAGACCTCTCCCATCATAAGAGGAACCATCTCCCCTCCATCAAAACTATATAAACTCCTTCTTTTCCAACCTAAACTAGTCTTTTTTGAGATTGAATAACCAGCAAGATATCTATAGCATTTTTCCTCCCAGTTTATGTGTGTGTGGTGAGGTAACATTATGAGTGCAGAAACAAACAATTCCTCTAGCCCAATAATGGGTCTAGCCACAACTGATACATTCTATGGAAGATTTCCTTAGGTTAGAACCAATTAATAGGGCCTACCTCTTTGTATGCTTATCCCATTTGATGATGTGCTTGCTTGCTCGCTCCAACTATCTCTCACTTCCTTCTTCAAACACCTGAAACAAGTAAACAACAACAAACAACAACCGTGATAATAGACAAATTGTAATTCAACCTATGTAACAAGTCAAGAAACATTAAGACATGAACATGTAAGATGACACATCATGTAGGAAATCAATCGATAGTTTCATATATATTGAATCGAGAAGAGATAACAACCATTGTCTTGACGTTTCCGTTCTCCTCCGACAAAACCAAGTTCCCACACACTTATGCTAGCATTCCATGATGGCCTCAACAATAATAGTTTTAAGGCTCTTCCCTTTAGGCTTCACACTAAACCAAATTCGCCCTTCTCCCTCGCACAACTGGAGAGCTACAACTATGAATAACTTGTTGTTTACTCCAAACTTAATTAGCACTAGCACACCAACATTAACACTTTCAACACTAACACTAGCTTGTGCATGGGAAAAATGGAGGTTTATATAGCATGAATGGATGGGATATGATTCCTCTTCTCATGGGAGAATATCTTATCTCTTGAGCTACTTCCATCCTTATAGGGGGAAGGATCCCAAACTGACATCCTTGACCCCATCCAACCAAACCATTTACCAGACTTCTGTTACGATGCTTCTAGAGCTGGAAGCTATGGCTCTTTGTTTAAAAAACTTTCCATAAGAGGACCGATGTGACTAGAACAAAGCTCAGTCACTCCAGTCAGCACTAGGTACAGTGTTAATCCCTCCTTATCAGCGTGGGGAGGACAAGGGCCATTAGCATCGATGTTGTAAACTGGGAAAAACAGAAGATTTTGGGGAAATGGTGCAAAAGGGAATTGTTCTACTTATGAAGAGGGACACAATGGGAGTTTCTTCATGAAGGGAAAGCATGTAGGGTTCACAATAGAGGTCCTCCAGAATCAAGGAATGGGGAGTACAAGGATAGTGACAAAATTTTTTGTAACATATGCCCCCTAAAGTGTGAAGGCTGAACTAGAGTGAGGGATGAAATGCTTTGTGAATCAGTGCGGGGAATTGTAGTTTGTCATTGAAAAACCTAAAAGTAAGTACAGATACATAGACATAACTGAAAACTCTGTCAAATGATACATGAATTGTGGTATGGATGCATCCATCTAGAAAATGATCATGTAAATGGATACAGGCATGGGCGCAACCATCCATTAAAGAGAATCATAAAGAAACCAAAGTATGGTCGCAACCATAAAATAATAAGAAGGATCACATATGATAACTCATGTTATGGTCGCAACCATCCATCTGAAAGAGACATGTATATCAACATAATCATATCGCACCACTGTGCAACCTAGACTTTTGTAATCTGAGCCCAGGGTCTTGTGCTTGAACATGCTAGAAAGTCGCTTGATTACTAGTCAATGATGTGAATTGTTAACAAGCGTGAGAGAAACAACCAATAATGACAATGGTCCTCAAGGTACTATCAGCACAATCCACGGAATGTGAATAGAATAACAGAAGTCGAACACCCATGAAATCACACGATCGAAAGCCAATGATGTGAACTTGTCGTCGAGTGCGAAGAACTTGCCATTAGGCCATGCAAGCTCTAAGGTACTGGAAGGAAGTCTCTCAGTCAACTTCCCGGATAATGAGTTGAAGTCGACAGGAAGTGACCATGTCGAAGGAGGGCCATAATGTATCACACATCATCGATGCAAAACAAAAGGATGAAAAATGATTTTGGATGATACGGACAATCAGAGGTAAATGTAACTGCAGAAGGACAAATATTGAATATATCAACGACATGATTGGAAGTTCGACAGCTTTTGGATCCATAGGATCGGTGGTCATGAATGCGTGGTAGAGATCAAATGGAAGGAAAAAATGAACAGCCCAACCTAGGGAGGTCAACAATACAAAGGAGGATATCCCAGCCTGACACGAAGAAGAAAGTATCATGTTCAAGAGTGAGTTGTCGACACAACTGATTAGATTTCCAAATTTCCCCCCACCATTTTTGGCAGGTACCCGAATTATTTTTTAATCGTAGGCTTGAAGGGGATAACATATGCTTGCACTATAAGTTCATCCTTCAGATGAATCCAACCTAGTAAGTTTAACGAGCCCTAGGAAGGAGAAGCTCATGTTCATCATGACGACGAATCCGATGTCATTTAATATTTTAACGAGTCCAACAAAGATGTAACTCGGTATCTTTATCATGTTTAGAGAGTTTGAAAAAGACATGGAAAATAAAACTCCACATGGTCCCTTTTCGTACATTTGCGTCTCTCAAACCTGAAAAGGTAGAAAAAAATACTTGAGCGAACCGCTTGACCATTTCAGTCAAGGAGTACCTTTTTCGTAAATAGTGCATCCCAGCCCAAAAAAGGGATAAACTTATAATGGGCACATGACGTTTTGCATCTATTAACAAGTTTCAAATGACAAGGGCTTGGTTATCTTTTCATTTTTAAAGAGCTGGAAAAGATCTGAAAGTGGACTCCCCCATTTTTATTCTCTTTTACGAGTCAAAAAGGAAAAAAACTCGACAATCTTTTCATGTTTTACGAGTCAGAAAAGAGCTTAAATGTCACTCGTCCTGGAGGAACAAGTGGTATAAAGGGTGGCAACTAGTTCCGGAAATGGAGGAACTGCTCAAAACATGTAATGGTCAAGAGGCTAGCTAATAAAACCATGCATTGTTGCAGTTCCTCAGGAAAGGAAAAACAACCAAGTGAAAGCATATGATTGGCCAGAGATATGGTGGCAATGGAATGAAACAACCAAGGCTCATCTAGCATAAATTAGCCGATAAAAACGACAATCACGAGATGTAAATTGTGCATGGGTTCGTTTTTACACAAGCTTGAACCATGTAGAACTTTTCTTGGATTCGGTTTCATGTTTACACAAGCTTGAAACTAAAAACTATGCTGGATATAAGTTTGCATGCCCCCAGCATAATGACTCAATCCAAGGCACATGCCCCCCAAGCTTCATTTCCTTCAGTTAGGTGGATGGAATGAAGGTTCACTTTCGAGATCCACGAAAGATTCGACTGGGATTTTAAGAGATCTTAATCAAAGACTCGATTTGGAAAAGGGAATTGAGCCGCCTTCTTACTGTCTGCAGAGTATGTAGGCATCACTTCTGCCCATTTTGTGAAGTAATCCACAGCAACAATAATATAGATATGCAGTCGAATGAGGGTTACATGTCATATAATCAATGCCCCATTTGGAAAAAGAACCAACGGTAATGTCGAGGTGTAGGTGAGCGGGTGGTGCACGCATCTTACGTTGGTAAATTTGGCATTCATGGCACTTCCTGTTGTAGGGAAAAGTATCCGATTCGGATGAACCTATCCCACTCTAAGGGTGATAGTACCTCAGCAACAACTGTAAACAAAACTACTTAAGGTTTACTTCTTTATGAAAGCAAGAGAGAATGAAGAAATGCACTAACCGTTGCCTTGCGCTTAATGTCGAATCCAAACTCTTCTCTTTGCTTGCTTGCTCCCAGCTCCTTGCTCTTTTGCTGGCCCAGCTACAATGAGATCCTGCAAAATAACCAAGAAGGGAACTACAAGAAGCATGCAATCATAATTGATTCAAGGATTAGCATAAATCAAATACACAATTATCACAACACAACATTGAAACAAGTGCATATAGAAGAACCTCAATAGCTTTTATTAATAGAAGAAGTAAAGTTCTGAGAGTGTTATAACCATTGAAGGCTCCAATCCAGCAACACCTCCAGCAGAAAGAATTTCTCCTCTTCACCTCCTTCAAGCAATCACCCAATAGCTCTATAGTGAAACCAACAGCATATCATTACTTTGCACAAAATTCCAGCCTCCTGAGCTCATAGGAGAGAGCTCAATATATAGATGAATTGAGAAAGGATGAGTCAGCTTGCAACTGATGTGTAGCTGCCTTGTGTCCTCTCTCTCTTCAGTTGATCTTCAGTTCTTGAGTCCACTTGGAGAACCTTGCTTCCACTTGGAGAAACAGAGCCTCTGACTCATCACAAGGCGAAATCCTTGATCCAAGTGTCATTTTTGGAAGATTCCAGAGCAATGACTCATTGTGCCACTTGTCCCATCTCGCTCAGCGCAGGTGGCCTTTGTTCCACTTGCTTTGCAATGCAGGTACACCATGGAGCAGCTGAGTTTCAGCGCAGAAGCCTAGTGGAGCACCTGCTTTGATTTCAGGATTGCTTGTTTTTGAGTGTTTTCAGGTGGAGAACTGATCTGAGAGCTGTTGGCTTGCTGACCTTGTTCCTCTAGGGGTAGGAACATCATGTTTAGGGACTTTGGATCCCTTGGATTATTGACAATTCATGCAAGGCACAAAATTGTCTATAACAGATGCCCCCTAAAGTGTGAGGTCGTTTATCGGGTGAAATGCTTTATTAGGAGGATCCGAAGTTCATTCAATCTGCTGAGAAGTGTCCTGTAATAAGATACAATACAATACATTATTTTTCATACTTTTTCATGATCTAGCTGAGGCGGGCATTCCCATGCTCAGCTTTATAAATTCATTTTGGTACATAGAACAGACGATCGTCTGATGGTAGACTGATAATTCTCTGCTGAAATTATCATCCTTTGAGAAGGATGATCATCTGCTGCAATGATGTACATATCAAATGTCTTTATATCCTGAATATATATCGCAACCCGGATGGATGAAACTAGATCCGGGGTCTTCAATCTCTTCCGATCTTCACTCGATGTACAAGTCGATCCATGTGAGAATTTCTTGAAGTCGAACATGGAAAGACATCGCTTGATTACCGGTCAATGGTGTAAACCGTTAACAAGCGCGAGAGGAATCACCGATAAGGATGATGACCCTCAAGGTACAGCAGTACAATTCACATGGTGGGAATAAAGGACTTGGTGTCGACCACCATGCAAAATCTTCTGGTCGAAGGTCATTGATGTATACCTGTCGCCGGAAGTGAGAAACTTGCCATTGAGGCATGCAAGCTTCAAAGTACTGAAGGGGTTGTTCCTAGATCAACTCCTTGGATAATGAGCTGATGTCGACAAGGAGTGATCCGTCAAAGGAGGGCCTTAATGAATCCCACATCATTGACACAGAACGGAGCTAGTGATTGTGATGAGGTGAAAACAAACTGTGATGTATGATTCAGGGTGGCGGTCATGAAATGGATGAAGGATAATGTATGGCAGTGGATGGGACACGGTTGACTCTTTGCAGAACAACATCTCTTGAACATATAACGACACTGATGTGATGGATCGGTAGCATTACCCCAACTATGGATGGTGTGGCGAGGACCATGGTGATGAGACCAGTGAATGAAACAACCCAACCCGATGTGATACGGAGGACAAAGTGTCATGTTCAAGAGCGACTTGCTACCATTAAAGCTGTGAGGTTCTCCCAATTTTTCCCCAGTCATTGCTGACCAGTACCTCTTTATTTTTGTCAAGCTTGAGGAGGATAACATATTCTTGTTCTATAACCTGCCCTTCGGGCAAGCCCATCGCTATGTTTTAACGAGCCTAGCGATAGGGAAACTCGTTCTCGTCTAAAGACAAGTTTGTCGCTATTTAATGAATTTAACGAGTCTAACGACAAGGATAACTCGGCCCTTTTCATTTTTAGAGAGTCTGAAAAGGTACATAAAGTCAACTCCAGAATTCCTTTTTCGTCATCTAATCCCTTAAGTCCGAAAAAGTATAAAACAATACAGAAGGGATGAGTTTTCGGTACTTTTAACGAGCCGAACAAACAAGCGCTCGATCTTTTTGTGCAATAATCCCTCAGGTCCAAAAAGATTAAAATCTAGAGGAGGGATAGCTTTCCGGTCGCTTTAACGAGCTGGAAGGCCAACACTCGGCAAACTTTTCATGTTTTACGAGTCAGTGAAAAGAGCTCAAAGAAGACTCGTCTTTTGAGGAACGAGTGATAAACAGGGATAGCAGCAGATTCCAGGTACATGTTGGAATATTCCAATCACGGCAATGTCACAAGGATGGCTAAGTGAAATCACTCTTCGCAGCTGTTCCTCAAAATGGGTAAACAAACATATGGAGATGAACGATTGGCCAAATGAATGGATGGAGGTGAGACTGCAAGAACACGACCAAGGGCTTTAATATGGCTGTCAAAGGTTACATTTACCAAGGTTATTTACCGGTTCATTTTTTCTGGGTGAGCTTGAACTCTAGGGGAAGATTGCTCACAACTTATGTTTATTTTTTAACGAGCATGAACTATGTGCTAAAACTGCTCGGAGATAAGTTTGCATGCCCCCAGCATAATAATGCAAATCGAGGTGCATGCCCCCCAAGCTTCATTGCATCCAACGCGTTGGTTGGAATGAAGGTTTACCTCGGGGATTTGTTTCATTTTTTAATGAGGTTGACACAAGATAGGAACTATCCTCGACTCCTTGTTTCATTTTTTAACGAGGTTGACACAAGATGAGAACCGTCCTCGGAGCCCACTGTATTTACAGTATTTCTATTAGGGCGATGATGCATGCCGACAAAAATATTTAGGAATCTTTCGAATCCAACCAGAAGATCGGATTAGATTTCATTTTGTAGGTTTCCACCGTGGCCACTCCCGCCAGATTACTTGGAGGCGGTAGGGCGAAAGTACCCATTAAGGCAGGGTCTTTTAGGAGACCTACTCCGATATTTTGGAGCAAATGATTCCTTCCATGGATCATTGGAATGCTTCCTGTAACTTGTGAACTGTCGTGGAGAAAAGTTTGTTGGTCAACGATTGTAATTCCCCTTGGAAGGGGAATGCAATCTTCCTGAAGTAGGTCGACACAACTGCGGCCATGGCATAGATCCAGGGCCTTCCTAGTAGGATGTTGTAATCGAGGTTTCCATCAATTACTTCAACATCAATTCCTACTGTTTTGCCCCCCAGTTCAACTTGCAAGTTACTTAAAATCCCGTATGGAGTGTATGATCGTCCATCAAATGCTTTTAACGTCATTGACGATTTCAACAAGGGTGGTGAGCCTAAATCTTTCCAGCAACTCATCGACATAAGACATGTAGATGCCCCCTCATCAATAATTGTTCGATGAACAGTTTTGTTGAGGGCTTTCACTTGAATAAGGAAAGCTAGTTGAGCTGGTAATTGCGGGTCATATCCTTTATCATCAAAGGCCACAAGATTGGAATCCATTGGGCCAATCCCACCTATTGCTGATAATAAAGCTTGCTCTTGGGAGGGGTAATTTTGTGGTACCTCAAGTGTCGACATAGTGGACGGCGATTGGGCCAGGTCCTTTACTATATTATAATTCTGTGCTTCTTTGGCACGAGGATTAAATGTTGATTTGTGTACTACTCCCTTTGGCGACTTTATCATTGGCTCGGGAACGATGGGTGGCACAACTTCGGTCAAAGTTGTTGTTGAACTACTTGGTCGTTCGTTAACCTTGTTGTTCGACAGCTTTGGATTCCCGTAATCTTTATTCTTTGTCAAAGCATTATTCTGTTGCTTTGAGGTAGACAACATAAGCACTTGGGATCCGGAAGCATTTTGATTAGCGACCATATTTTGACCTGGATTAGGAAACGGATCAGTCAATACTGTTGGGGTTTTTGAACTCTTGAAGAGTTTCTTAACTTCAGCTATATGTGGACAATATTTCGTCCAATGATCCTCATCGCATATATGACACCCTGCCGGGGGTTTCCTTTTTCTTCCTGTCTTTTTCTTCTTGCCCACTGGTTGCTTCAGTTGTTTGCCCTTGTCGGTCGACATGGCATTTACTTCTGAGGCAAGAAGTTTTTCATTTGCATCTTGACTGTAAACTTTGTGCCTGCCAATCACGTCATCGCCGACGTGAGAGTCATTGTTTGATTTAGGAGGAGGAGGAATTGAGAATTCCGGTCTAGGGGCGTCAGGTATTTTGTCGTAGAGCGTTCCGGATTGAGTATAGACCAAGTCTAGATATTGCGCACGAGCGATAACTTGCTCTTCTGTTACGACTCCCCCTTTCGCCACATCTTCCGTTATGGCCGGAAGTAATGACTTTATAAACCATTCAGCTAATAGCTGATCGGGAACATATGTTTTTACCATCCTACGACGACGTCGCCATTCATGTATATGATCAGATATATGAGTGGTCGTTGTCTGTTTGAAGTTGGTAAGGAGTTCTGTTCCCGTTTCATACCTTATCGGTAATTGAAAATGGGTTAAAAAGGTTGTGGCTAAGGCACTGAAGTTGTCGAACGAAGCTCTAGGCAATTCAATGTACCATTTTGCCGCTGGACCCGTTAACATCCTCTGAAAGAGGCGAAGTCTTATCGAATCATCATTCAGGGTGTTCGATGAACACCATAGATGGAAGGTCATCACATGATTCGACGGATCTTCACCCGGATTTCCATTAAATTTAGGAATATCTGACGGAAGTTTATGCGGAATCGTTGGCCACCAAGGGGCATAAGCAATTGGATCATTCGTCAGCCGGTTTAGATCAGGTAATTCTAGAGTTTCTATAAAGGGCAACTGTTGGTTCAGGTTAGGCGAAGCATATCCAGGATAAGATGGTATCGCCTGAGCAATGGGTCTTTGCAGACTAGCATAATGCTGGCAACTTTGACAAGGTTGATGGGCATAACCATTATAGTATGGTTGCCCATTACTTACAAAGACTTGTTGCTCAGGTCCTTGATATGATTGCTGGAATGGCGGTTGTTGACCAATACTGGATGATTGACCAGGATGAGCAGTCACAGTAGTTGTTTGAGCCTGAGTCGCTCCAGATAAGGAGGCATTACCCTGAGATTGCGATTGAGTCGTTGAGACAAGTGGTTGTTGTATTGTAACCTGAGATTGGGGTTGACATACAACAGGTGGAGCTTGTACTTGCGACACATTCACTATAGCAGGTATGGTGGGAATATTCGACACAGGGTGTACTGGTTGCATCGAATATACAACTCCTGGTTTTTGAGGTAGTATTGGTACCCAACCGCTGGATGTAATTCCAGTTTGACCTGAACTTTGTTGTGAACTCACGTATGGGTATCCTCCCGGAGGAGGTAATGAAAGGGCATACTGCCCCCCATACGGTATCAATCCGTAACTCAAGGGGATTGATTGCCCAGATTGACCTCCAAATGGATCAATTTGGCGAGTTTCAACATAAGAAATACCAGATGATAATCCGGATGAAGAAATAGGAACTAACCATGTCGTTGTCCCTGATTGGACTCCGGTTTGTTGTTGACAATTTGCCGGGACAGATGGTATACCAGCGAACATCGTTGGAGTAGCAGCAGGAGGCTCTGCTGCAACTGTGTCAGACGCCACAGTCCTAGATGTCAACGGTTATTCAGACATATCTAGTCTATCCAAAAGATTTCTTAGCGATTCTACAGGAACTTCCACTTGTGGTGGACTAACTTCGAAGATCAACGAGGGAAGGGTGATGATTATTCCGCTTAAAATAAATTTTATAACGACGCTTTAGACACAACTTGCTTTTTCAGTTTTAAAGAGTCGAGAAAAAGCTAAAGATGACTCTAGTCTCCTTCGATGTATTAACGAGCCCGAAGTGACAAATGCTCGGTTGGACTTTTTCAGTTATAGAGTTTGAAAAAGGCCAAAAGAAACTGCTCTGGAGATCTAGGCAGAGAGTGTGCCAAACCTTTCGCAAAACCACGGAATACGTTTTACGGTACGTGTGGTCAATCTTCGTGAATGCTGTTTTCACTGCATTGCGATCAGTAGGGCGGCCGACACGGCTTCCTAAGGATAAAGGATATATGCCTATAGGGGTCTCCCAATATATACGCGACGGTACGTGGGAGCACAAGTCCGTATTAGTGCCACCGACTCTCAGGAGGAATCACCCACCTTCGTAGAGATCGACAGTCACTATGTTTAACGACGCCGGAACACGTCTCTACCTAGACCTCTATGTGTTTGCGTTATGTTACAAAGCGTTGTTATGTAAATTGAATTTATTTTAATGTTGATCTTGCTTAGTAGTTTGCCTTTAAGGATCACCACGAGATGTATGTAACAAATTCCTGAATGCAGTCTAAGATGAGAAGCAAACTTTTTCAAATCTTTTTGACTGATGAAAATCTTAACTACTGAGGGAGAAGAAAGGCATATCTTTTCACACAGTTCATACAGCACAAACTAATGCACATTCTCCTAAATCATCATGCAAACTTTTTCAAATGCAAAATGCACAATGCATGTATTTTCTTTTCCCTTTCTTAATGTTGATGTATTACAAAAAGAAAGTTGTTATATAACTTTGATTTCGATTCAAAGCGAAAGTAAACAAGCTAGTCCAAAATCAAAAGACACCTTAAGATTTACTTGTTTAATCACTGGAAATACATGAAATCAAACCATAATGACGAAAGTAAAAAGACTAATCAGCTATGGACAGCAAACAAGCTAACTCTTTAGACCAGCAAAATGCCTAACACAGGTTCAGATCTAAGAGGCCAACAGCAAGACTAGTTCACTTTCGTTATGAGAAATTGTAAATGACGTAAGAAATACAAAACAACAAGTACAATTTCGTTATATAACAAAGGCGGAATGATGGCAAGTAAGGTTGGTTTCAGAATAGGTATAAGACTGGTAACTGGCTGCAAAAACTATAGTGAAAACAGACAGGAAAAAGGGAGGAAACCCCAACTGCACAAGGCAAAATTGGGCCAACGCAGGTGCTGCACAGCCAATCTGGCTCTCAGCGCAGGTAGCCCCTTCGGGACCTGCATTGCAAAGCAGGTAGCCTGTGTACTACCTGCTTTGGAAAACGAAAGTTTCGTTTTCACAGTTTTCGGGTCACAATTTTCTCAAAAATTCACAGTTTTTGCTCAAATCAGAAACAATCAGTCAAGCACATGCTAAGGGATAACAAGGAAGGTGAAAAGCTATCACTAAGAGCTTACAAGGATCCTTGTAGATCAGCTCTTCAAATCATGAACATGCTCAGAAATGAGCTAGAGTAGCTGCCCTCTACTTCGCTTTTGATATAGTCAAAAGCTTTTCGATTTGGTACTCTTTTGTTCAGGAAATGAATAGCAAAATACTACAAACAATCAAACAGATACGATCCCCAGCGGAGTCGCCAGTTTGTTGTAGGGAAAAGTATCCGATTCGGATGACCCTATCCCACTCTAAGGGTGATAGTACCTCAGCAACAACTGTAAACAAAACTACTTAAGGTTTACTTCTTTATGAAAGCAAGAGAGAATGAAGAAATGCACTAACCGTTGCCTTGCGCTTAATGTCGAATCCAAACTCTTCTCTTTGCTTGCTTGCTCCCAGCTCCTTGCTCTTTTGCTGGCCCAGCTACAATGAGATCCTGCAAAATAACCAAGAAGGGAACTACAAGAAGCATGCAATCATAACTGATTCAAGGATTAGCATAAATCAAATACACAATTATCACAACACAACATTGAAACAAGTGCATATAGAAGAACCTCAATAGCTTTTATTAATAGAAGAAGTAAAGTTCTGAGAGTGTTACAACCATTGAAGGCTCCAATCCAGCAACACCTCCAGCAGAAAGAATTTCTCCTCTTCACCTCCTTCAAGCAATCACCCAATAGCCATATAGTGAAACCAACAGCATATCATTACTTTGCACAAAATTCCAGCCTCCTGAGCTCATAGGAGAGAGCTCAATATATAGATGAATTGAGAAAGGATGAGTCAGCTTGCAACTGATGTGTAGCTGCCTTGTGTCCTCTATCTCTTCAGTTGATCTTCAGTTCTTGAGTCCACTTGGAGAACCTTGCTTCCACTTGGAGAAACAGAGCCTCTGACTCATCACAAGGCGAAATCCCTGATCCAAGTGTCATTTTTGGAAGATTCCAGAGCAATGACTCATTGTGCCACTTGTCCCATCTCGCTCAGCGCAGGTGGCCTTTGTTCCACTTGCTTTGCAATGCAGGTACACCATGGAGCAGCTGAGTTTCAGCGCAGAAGCCTAGTGGAGCACCTGCTTTGATTTCAGGATTGCTTGTTTTTGAGTGTTTTCAGGTGGAGAACTGATCTGAGAGCTGTTGGCTTGCTGACCTTGTTCCTCTAGGGGTAGGAACATCATGTTTAGGGACTTTGGATCCCTTGGATTATTGACAATTCATGCAAGGCACAAAATTGTCTATAACACTTCCGAACACCAAGGATGCAGTCCTTCAAGATGGATGGCCAAAAATAACCAACACAAATGATTTTTTGAGCGGTAGCATAGCTAGACATATGACCACCACATGCCCCAAAGTGGCAGTCATTGAGAATTATTTCAACCTCCTCGATCGTAAGGCATCAGCGAAGAACTGAATCGACACCGACACGGTATAAAGTATCGCCAATAATACGGTATATTTTGGAGTGATATTGAATCCTTCGGTGATCATCCTTATTCAATGCGGACTGGAACATGGACTTCTAGATATACACAATGATATCACTGTACCAGGGATCAAGGGTGCTAATCAGGAAGATAGTCTCTGGGAGCTGTTCATCTGCACCACTAGGAAGGGAACAAATCAATTCAGTGAAAACAAGTGACTTCTTAGATCTGGCAGTAGTAAATACCAAATCAAATTCTTGTAGGATAACAATCCATTCAGAATATTTTCCCCCCAGCAACTGACAAGTCAGGATGTAGGTCATGGGGTTGCATTGGGAAATCAGTATAGTCGTGCATAAGAGGATGTAGTGCCAAAAGCATTGAATAGCCTGGATGGCAGCCAAATCCAATTTCTCAACATGGGCATAATGTGTTTCAATGTCGAGGAGATTATGACTTAGGTAGTAGATAACATGTCTGTTTCCTTGGTCGTCATCTTGGACTAGGACCATAGCAATGGTGCTACGGGCTGTAGCTAGGTAAAAGAAGTAATCTCGATAATAATCTAGGGGATGCACAAAGGAGCATTTACAAGGACAGCCTTGAGATCATCAAAAGATTTTTGGGGAACCTTATCCCATACAAAGGGCATTCCTTGTTTTAGCAACTGGGTAAATCCTGTAGCTAGCCCAGCATAATTGGGTATAAAACCTGACCCTACAAATGCTGACCCTGCAAGAGTGTCTAGTGTGTGTGGCCGAATTCTGGGTCACTTTTGTAGAGAAGTGGCCAATCAGAAGTCTCGTGCCCACAAGAGTTGAGCACAGTGGTTAACACCATGATCGATGGTTGAGTGAGGCAATATGCAACATTATTGGTGCCACCCTTCTTATACTTGATAGTCAAATGGAACTGTTGCAAGTATGTGGACCACTTCTAATGGCGGTCATTCTGCAATTTCCCTTGGGTCTATATGAACTGCAAGGGTCGGTGGTCTGTGTGGATGACTGTTTCCTTCCCCAAAATGTAATGCTTCCATTCTCAGCAGACCTACATAATGGAATACATCTCTTTGTCATAAGTGGGATAGTTCTGGACTGTGTCTAAAAGTGTCTCACTATGATATTCCACTGTATGCCCGTGTTGAGTAAGGACTACCCCAATAGCATAGTCATAGGCATCTGTCTCGACCTCAAATGGTTGTCGCAAGTCTGGTAATGCGAGCATGGGTGCCATGCAGAGGAAATATTTCAAATCTGTGAATGCCCTCTCTTGAGATTCAGACCAAAATAATTTTACTTTCGCTCCTCCCTTGGTGACTTGACTCAAGGGCCAAGTGATATGAGAAAATCCCAACACGAACCTACGGTAGAAGTTGGCAAGACCTAGAGAGCTACGAAGCTCTGTCAGAGTGGTTGGAGATGCCCAATCTAGAAAGACTTGGATCTTGGATGGATCCACATGCACCCTTGTTCATCAATAATGTATCCTAGATACTAAACCTGGGTCATGCCAAAAATGCATTTCTCTAAATTGGCACATAACTTGTGTTGCCGCATTGTTTGGAGAACCTGTTGGATGTGGTGGAGGTGCTCTTCCCAAATCTGGCTGAAGATCAAGATGTCATCCAAGTATACCACTACAAATCAGTTGGTGAATGGCTGCAAGATGTCATCCATTAGCCTCATGAAGGTTGCAGGAGCATTCGTCAATCTAAAAGGAATCACCAACCATTTTAACAGGCCCTCCTTGGATTTGAAGGTAGTCTTCCACACTCGGAGGGTTCGATTGGTACCTGGTGATATCCTGAATTCAAATCGATCTTGCTGAAATATTTTCCCCCTTCAGTTGGTCCAAGAGGTCATCAATCCATGGGATCGGGTACCTATTACGGACAGTGATCTTATTCAGTGCCCGATAGTCAATACAGAGTCTCCAAGTCCCATCCTTCTTCTGCACCAACATGATCGGGCTCCCACAAGGCGATGAACATCGACGGATGTGACCTTTCTGTAGCAACTCTTGAATCTACCTCTTGATTTCATCATTCTCCATAACAAAGCACCGATAGATTAGTCCATTGGGCAGCAGCACACCTGGGCTCAGATCGATCGAGTGTTTAACCTGACAGTGCAGAGGAACTCCTACGGGGGAGGTGAAGATGTCCTCGTACTCCTCCATGACCTTGTCCATCTATAGTTGTCGTGCAGAGGGGCCCTGTCTTGAGGTGGTGGCCACCATCTTCTTCTTTCCTTGAGGGCATATCATTAGGAAAACAATTTTTCTGGTTTTGGAAACGAGCTTACTACATTGTTTTGTAGTAATAAAAGAGATGGCGGTAGGCGGTGTTACCTCCGATATCCTGTACAATTTAGTTCCCAAAGTAACAATAATAGCACAGGGCCTTGATTCATACACAACATGTCGCTTCCACAGGTATGGTTGTCCTAGTAATACATCACAAACTTCAAGGGGAATAATGTCACACAATACCTCATCTGTGAAGGGCTTGATGTTGTATGGAAGGCGACACTGCTGGCTCACGCGAAGATCCCATCCTTGATGAAGCCACCCGATGGTGTACGGTTATGGCTGTGCTATGGTCAATATGCCCAGCTGCTTCACGACCTCTGCTGAAGTGAGATTCTTTTGGCTCCTGCTGTCGACAATGAACTATAGTGGGGAGCCCTTTACCCACATCTGAGAGTGGAAGAGATGCTCCTCCTCCTCTTGATCTTCGGGTTACTCCTTCTAGATCTTTGTGGTGGGAACGGTGGCGTTGGGCTCCACATCGATAATCTGCTTCCCTTTGTCATTCCCCTTGTCGGGTTCTGACTCAGAGTCAAAACCTACATCCGATTCTGAAACCTTTAGCTCAGCCACCAGTGACTGGCTAGCCCGACACTCACTTGTGTTGTGAGTGGAGCTCTTATGGAACTCACACCACTTTCCCATGTCCTTTTTCGGCTTCGCGGCACTGTTCTTTGCTTGCAGCTTTAGCAGGTTGTCTTGGGCCACCCTACCTTGGCTTTGTCCTTTGTTCTGCAGTTTGGGGGTACCCTTCCCTTGCTTCAGATTTGCAGATCCAAATTCTTGCTTCTTCTGTTTAAACTTTTGGTCAACCCTGACAGCATATCAGTATGCGCCGAGCGAGGAGATGTTCAGGAATTCTACTTCTTCTTGGATGTACTTGTGTAGGTATCCATGGTATTTGAGTACCAAATGCTGCTCTGAATCCTTGATACCCAACTTTGTGCGAAGGGTATGGAAAATATTGGTGAACTCTAGCACGTCTTGATCCCTTCCCTGCCACAGCGTGGTCCACTTTATGTATTGATCCTCATAGATTTTGACAGGGTAGTACCGCTCCTTGATGGCATCCCGAAATGAATTGCAAGTGGGTGCAACTGAAAATAGTGAGCCTGTACTTTCATCCTTATGCTCGCAGTAGATTTCCCACCAGTCCTTGACACGGGGGGCTACTTTGAGAAGAGAAAAAGTAATCTTTTTCCTACTGGAAAAATCATGAACATAAAAATAACCCTCTAGTAGATTTAACCATTTATCGATAGCATCTGTGTCTATCTGACCCTCAAATATGAGGATTTCAAATTAACTTGTACCTTAAACAGTGTGGCATTTCCAAAGTAGCTGTTGGAAGCCGATGTGTCACCCCTGGTTAGTCGCTGAAGGATCTGGCCAAAGTTGTCCATCATCGTGTTCCTTTGTCGCTTGAGGGCTTCTTTGAGAAATAATTTGATAGGATCTCCTACCCCCTCATCTTTCTTTTCATCCACCATGGGAGGCCGTCGAGATTTGTGAGGCTGGTCTTGCAAAGGTTTGACCAGTTCAAGCCCTAACTCCTGATATACCGACCTCGTTGGGGACATGCAAAGAAAAACAGAGAAAAAAAGCAGACCGCTCTAATACCATTGATCCTGATTTAAACAGGAACGCAAAAAAATACAGAGATAACCATATACACAAATATGAAGCATAAATAATACTTCATTTCATTAAAGTAAAATACTGAAATATGCTTACAAACAGAATGGAAATAAACCAGCTAGGGCGATGGTAGCTTATCTCTGAGAAGAGATGTGGTAGCTACATGCCTCTGAACTGTGTTACAATGAGGCTCGAAGGCCTATTTATTGTTGAGAAACAATGGAAAACCCTAAACATCCAAAAACCTAACCCTAGAAGATGAAACGCCAAACTATGGGCCCTGTTTGGGTAAATTGGTACATCAACTTCCCGGGGTCGTAACTTTGGCACATGATCTCCGTTTGACGCACACAGTATCTCATTAGAAAGATATATCCGAGAACTACAACTTTGAGAACAAAAACATTGGTCCATGGACCCATGTTACTCCTATTTTTCCCAAAAAAACGTCATTTAGGGCCTCAAAACGGCTCCAGAAGTTCAGGATCTGAAAAACCGTTAAAAATATTTAACTGCGCTACAATTAAGGAAACTGAAAAGTTGAAAGAAAAAATGGTGGGGGTCCAAGTGGAATTATTAGGTGGCCACCAATATCCACCTAGATCAAAGATGGAGGGGGTAAATTTATAGTGGCCTCGACTTTAAGCGGATCAAGGTGAATACCTTCCTTGGAAATTATAAAGGCAAGGAATCATCCGGATTCTACATAGAAAACACATTTATGCAGGTTTAACCGAATGTTGTAGTGTCTACAGCGCAGAAAAATCTACCGAAGATGGTTAGGGTGATCTTAGCAATTACGAGAATGAGTGGAAGGTCATCCAAATAAGGCTAGAAAATGTTGCGAATATCATGAAACACATAGGACATTGCCTGCTCAAATGTAGCCCCAACATTTTTGAGGCCAAAAGGGAGCTTTTTGTATGTGAATGTAACCCATGGACAAATAAAATTTGTCTTTTCTTGGTTGGCTGGTGCGATGTTGATCTGGTTGTAACCAGAAAAACCATCCATAAAGGAAAAAATCTTGCTCCCGACACATTCATCAATGATTTGATCAATGAAGGGAGTAGGATAGTTATCTTTAGGACAAGCATGATTGAGATCTCGATAATCAACGAAAACGGGGATCATGCCTTGTTTTTTCATCACCGGGACAATATTTGACACCCAATCTATAAGAGGGATGGGATAGATGAACCCATATTTGAGAATTTTTTCAACTTTACCCTTGATAGTGGCGACATTCCTAGGGTGCACTGGGCAGAGCTGTTGGCCAACGGAATTCGCATGTGGATAAGTTGGTATTTTATGCACAACAATGCTAGGATCAATGTCAGACATTTCTTCGTAGGACCGCGCAAACACATCACTGAATTTCTGAAACAAACGAGTATAAGTCTTGAACTCATCCAGAGAACAAGATACCCTGATATGGACATGTTCAACGATACCAAGCTTGATACAAATATCAATCGGCATCATTTGGGTAATATTACCCAAATTTCCTTTTGACCATAATTCATGAGTCATGATTGGTGGTGGAAGCAGGAGGGAAGGAAATGGAGAAGAGAACTATTCGAAAGCGGTAGACGTGACCACCTGGCGAGGTAGGAATGAGGAACGGTGATGAGTATCGGTCCAAGGTGGTTCCTCGAGAGACATGACTTCCATGATACCTTCATCAACAAAGAAGGTCTTGGCTAAGGGATCAAGGGATTCCAAAGTGCCAAGCCACGGGGATTGAGAATACATATCGAGAGAGGTCTTCAAAACAGAAGAATCAGAGGATGCGAAACTCGAAGCCGAAAAAATTTCCACGTTATTGATTTCTGCAGGACTAAGCGGCATAACCTCGCCCCAGGTATCAACACGATCTAGTGAAGGTATGACCAAATGGTCATATTTGATCGATACCATGTTGACAGAGGCAACATGAGGAGGTGGGAGCAGAAAAATTCCCATTAAAGCAGAATCTTTGAAAAGACATGCCCCCACACTCTCATAGGGAGCACCAGTGTGCTTGACGTAACATACATTTCCATTCGAGGAGGAAGAGGCAAAGAAAGACAACTGGTCGATAGTGACAGTATTCCCTTGATGGGGAAAATGAATCACGTGAAATAGGGAGGAGGCTACAGCATGCATAGCACGGGTCAAGCTCCGTCCGAGTAGTAGATTGTAATTAAGATTGGTGTCAACAATATCTACCTCAACTTGCATTGTCTTGCCTTCTAGGGTAATGGCAAGGTTAGGTAAGACACCAAAGGGTCGTGAATCATGTCCATTGAAAGCTTCCAAAGTGTTCGATGATTGGTTCAAAGTAGGAGAACCAATGGCCTTCCTGCATGTGATTGACATGATGCAGGTGGAAGCACCATCATCGATGACAGTCCTGTGGATGGTCTTCTCATTGATGAATACCTAAATAATAAAGTAAATCTAATGAGTGAGACGTAGAACATGGTTCTCTAGATCAAAACATATCAAATTGGAATCAATGGGATTGATACCCCCGATAGCTAACAGCAAAGATTTCCGCTATGATGGCTAGCTTTGGAGCACCTCGAGAGTTGACATAGCTGATGGCACCTAAGCTAAATCCTCAACAATATTATAGTGCTAAGCTACTTTGGCGTTAGGATTGTACGAGGATTTCTATAGCACACCTCGAGAGGGTGGCCATATAGTGGAATCAGGGTTATGGCACTCGATATGAAAAGGTCCAGAACTCGGGGCAAAAGAAGAAGGGGTAGCTTCTTTCTCTTTCTTTGTCATCGAAACAGGATTTTGGTAATATTTTGATCTAGTAAGCACGTTAATAGGCGTACTCATCATGAACAATTGAGATCTTGAGGAAGCAGATGATTGAGGTTGGTCTACCATTTGGATCTGCTGAGACAGAATGGCTCTTTAAGGACAACAGGGGTCCCTTTGAGTAGAAGATTAACTCTGAATCATCAGGGACAATCCTTAATATAGTGATCCTCCTCACAAATGAGGTAGGGATACTTAGGTTTCCGTTGTGAAGATTCACCAGCAGACGATTTGGGAGGACCCTGTTTTGGGGAATTGTCTTTACCCTTGCCTTTGCCTTTCTTCTTACCTTTTGATGATTTTTTCGCTACGTTAGACTGAACAACATGGACCTCTAAGGTTTTACCAGGGCCAGGAGGATTCTGGGAAGGACTATTGGGAACAACATTCAAGACAGACCTCTGTTTGGAAGAATATTTAGCAGGGGTCTGGGATACTGAACCAATAACTCCATCGACATGAGGTACAACTTGTGATTTTGATGCTATGGGATTGGATGATGGCCGAGGAGCATCGAGTAATAACTCATACAAAGTGCCAGACTGAGAGTAAACTAGATCTAAGTACTAGGCACGAGCAATGGCTTGTTCTTTAGTAACGCATCCACCCATGGCTATATCTTGAACAATTTGGGCCACGAATGATTTAGTGAACCATTCAGTGAGAAATTGATCAACAATCTAAAATTTGATCAAGTGACGTGTACGTCTCCATTCATGGATGTGATCGGAGATGTGTGTCATAGTATCTTGCTTAAGCGATGTGAGAAAATAGGTGCCAGTTTCATAGTGAATCGGTAGCTGGAAATGCATGAGGAAAGCCATGGCTAAAGAGTTAAAGTCATGGTAAGTACTTCGAGTAAGATTGATGTACCACTTGGCTGCAGCACCTGTGAGGGTTCGTTGGAAAAGACAGAGATGAATGGAATCATCAACGTAAGAGTTTGAAGAGCACCATAGGTGATATGTCATCACATGGGCTTGAGGATCTTCTTTTACTTTCCCATCGAACTTTGCACAATCACTTGGTATCTTGGACGACACTGGAGGCCAGTATGGCGAATGAAGGATTGGATCATTCATAAGGCAACACACATCTGGCAACTCTAGTGTGGCCAAGAATGGCAATTGAGTATTAAAAGGTATAAGAGGTTGGTAAGCGGGTTTGAACGAAGGATCCCATCCTTGCTTGTAAGGATTTTGGCCCCACAGTGGGGGATTTTGGCCATATGGCATTTGATGCTACCCCTATTGCGAGTTACCTTGGCCATAGGTAGGATTTTGACATTGAATACCTTGGAATTGTCCAACCATAGGTTGTCGATAAGCAACATATGGGCTGAAAGGTTGTTGAGCCTGTTGACCTTGGAAATATAGATATTGTACCTATTGCCCCTGAACATACTGGTGGTGAACCTGTTGTCCTTGAACAAGAGGATTTTGGACCTGGTGTCCTTGGGCATAAGGTTGATACACTTGTTGCCCTTGGACATAGGGATGGTGTACCTATTGCCCTTAACCAAAAGGATTTTGTACCTGTTTACCTAGGGCATTAGGGTTTTGTACTTGGTGCCCTTGGCCAGAAGGATTTTGGACCTGTTGACCAAGGACATTAGGATTTTGGGCCTGCTGCTGGAGGACTTGAACCTGGCCTTTCCCTTGCAAGGGTTGACCCTGTTGATATGTATACAAGGGTTGCTGTTGCATGGTTTGGCCCTGCGGTTGCAAAATTTGTCCCTGGGGCTACAGAGGTTGTCCTAGCGAGGACATGGGCTGGGAGGTTTGTGGAGCATAGTGCATCTGCTACTGCACGGTTTGCTACAACTATTGCAAGCGTTTCCCTTGTGGTTGTTGAAGTTGACCTTGTTGCGGGATCATTTTCCCTTGTTGTTGCGTGGATAGCCCTTGCTGTAACAAAGGTTTCCATTGCAGTAACAAAGGTTTTCCTCGTTGTTGTAGAGGATGTCCTTGTTGTTGCAAGGGTACTTGAACAGTGCCCAAAAAATTTCCAAACTAAATCTGGCCATAGCCACCAAGGAAAGTGGACGATACACGCTGAATGTACTGCCTAGACTGAAGGGTGTAAGGTTGATTAACCATTCCTTGAGAACTGTATGGAACATAAGGAGTTTGGTATTAGACCTGAGCCTCATAGGGCCATTGATACTAGACATTGCTCGACCCAGACGGACCAACGAGATTTTGAACCTATTGGTACTGGACATTGCTTGATCTAGTAGGATTAGTAGGGTTGTGAATAATGCCAGGAGAAGGCTGGTTCATACCAAGCATGTGAGCTTGTGAGCCACTCACATTGGTGGCACTTGACACCATAGAAACATTTAGTTTTTTCCCCCCAAGTGGTGGCACAACTTGGCCACTAACCAGATGGATGGAGGAACTGACAGAGACATTCCTTGAGACCGCCGGTTGAACCGGACGGGTGACTGGGATTGACAATACCAAGAGGTTCGGAACGATGGGTTGCACTGAGACTGAGGTAATAGCCTGTTGGGATGTCAAGTTCACAATGAACGAACCTAAAGTAGGCATGGCACTTGACACCCAAACAGGGTTATGGTAAAGTGATGAGGCACTAGGTGTAACTGAAACTAACTATGCCAAAGACACATAATTCGGCGGCATACTGGCAGGAATACCCCATGTATAGGGGAAACCTTTAGGAGGAAAAGGATGCTCTTCCTCTTCGACAGTGTGTGGAGTAGAAAATTCTGACTCTTTCGGATAGGTGACCGGATCATCACCTTCAGGTTCCATATCCAGGAACAAACGATGACGAGCATTTGAAGAAGTATGAGGGGATAATTCCAAAGGAACACCCGACTAATCATACGGATTGTAAGGACACTACGGTGATATCACAACAGGGTCAAACATACGATTCAGAGGATAGATAACCAATTCAAGCTTACCATCAGTGGTCGGCGAATTCTTAGGAGTTGAACAGGATTGTCCGAAGATTCTGGGCCAAGATCAGTAGATGACCTAGTATCTAAAGTAGGCGGAGGACGAGATGACAAAGGTTGAATGCTCAGAACAATTCCAAGTTTAGCACCTTGGTCCTTGAGTGACTCTGGTAACTTAGGAAATAGCTCCTCGGGCAATCTTTCAGACGGAGGAGAGGAAGAGGAACTAGGTGAACTAGATGGTTCAGCCACGATGACCTTGTCTTAGTTGACAGAATAATAAAATTCAAGGATTTAAAATGTTCTTTAAGGGAAACTCACGATTTGGTCTATAAAATAATAAGAGGATGTTATCTGATCGTGGGCAATCAATTATTAAGACGCATAAAAATACTGGTGCTCTTTCATCTTTTAAGAGTCGAGAAAGCAACAAATATGACTCTATCAATTTTTATTGGAAATGAGATCGAAAGGAAAATTGCTCGAATGATATTTTAAGTTTAATGAGTCAAAAAGATCAAATACCTACTCTGGATGATCTAGGTAAATAAGATTACCATCCAACCGTGAATTGTAGAATACCTCCTGGCAAACCGAGAAGTATGAGCAGGAAATCTCCCCAAATGTTGTGTTTGGTGTATCACGTTTTCAAGGCGGCTGACTCGGCTTCCTAAGGACAAAGGATTGCAGCCTAGAGGGGTCTCCCGTTATATACTCGATGGTACAGGGAGCACAAATCCGTACTAGCACTTTTTAATGTCGAAGCTAATGACAGCTACTAGGACTAAAGACGTTGAAACACATCTCTAGCCTAGACCTTCTAGATATTATCGTTAGATGTCAAATGCACCTTAGGTTAGTTGAGTTCATTTTAAGGTTATCTTGAGTTATGTCTCGGTTTTCAGGCCCAAGCAATGCGACTCAAAAAACCTTAAATGCAACTAAATGAGACAAGACACTTTCAATTCGATGAATTGCGTACACTAGAGAGGGTAGAAACTATGCAATCAAATGCAAACAACCAAGCAACTGAAAGAAAAATGATCTTTCACTACTTCACTTTTCGAAAAAATAAACTAATGAAAATGCATTCCAATTCCTAATTTCCTGACAAGCGCATTTCTAATAGTCCTTTCAAAAGCCAAAAAGAGTTCTTTTCTTTTTCAAATGCTAATGCAATCCTAGTTTTTAATGATGCTGACTATCATAGCATAATTATGAAATAAACTAGAATTTCATGCTTGTTTCATGAAACAACGAAATGAAATTTTTGCATCTAACACTTCAATGAAAAAAATTTCGAGACAATTAGCTCCTCAAGGAAATGAAAACATGAAAAAAGAGACTCATTCAGGCTAATGAAACACCGACTTTACCAAAAACAAGACAAGTAATGTAATCCATGCCCGAAAAGAGACGTTTAAAGAAGTAAACAAAAACTTTTCAAACTTGTTTAATGGAGGTCAAAGTCGTAAATGGACCGAAAACGAAATGCGAGTAAGCACACCAACATCTCGACTCACTGAGTTCACAATTAGCTGAATGGATGACGATCTAGATGCCCTAGTGTTGCTAACCATCCAATGACTCAATAAATCAAGCTGAAAGTTGATTAGTCAACAAGCAAACAAACCCAAATGAAAAGCAACTTTCTAGTTAGGGAGAAAACGGTCTAAAAGGCTTACAAGGTCGAAATCATGAGAGAGAAAGACACTAGCCAAGATTGGGGACAAGCCCTAATCTTCACTTACAGGCATCAATATGACTACCGAACTGACAACAAGCACGAGGGGTTGGTCAACACGACTATTTCTCAGCATATCGTGCGGATTGACACCACTATCAGCAAATTAAGTGCGTTGAGCGAGGGAGCCAAGAAAAAAAAAAAGTTAAAACAGGGACCATATATGCTACTATGAATTTCAAACTCAAACTAGTAAGAAGAAGAAAAAAAAAAGAACCAAAGGGAAAAGTGGAACTAGAAAAGTTCACATGAAATCATGAAATCTCAAACAAGACAAACAAGAGGATTGGCTCCCCAGTATGGTCGGCAATTTGTGGTGAAGTAAAATTATGAGTGTGGACACAAACAATTCCTCTAGTCTGATAATGGGTCTAGCCATAACTAATACATTCTATGGAAGATTTCCTTATATTAGAACCAATTAAGAGGGCCTACCTCTTAGTACGCTTATCCCGTTTGATGATGTCCTTGCTTTCTCGCTCCAGCTATCTCTCGCTTCCTTCTTCAAATGCTTGAAACAAGTAAACAACAACAAACAACAACCGTGATAATAGACAAATTGTATTTCAACCTACTTAACAAGTCAAGAAACATTACGCCATGAACATGTAAGATGACACATCATGTAGGAAATCAATTGATGGTTTCATATATATTGAATCAAGAAGAGATTACATCCATTGCCTTGACGTTGTCATTCTCCTCCACAAAACCAGGTTCCCACACACTTCTGCTATCATTCCATGATGGCCTCAACAATAATATTTTTAAGGCTCTTCCCTTTAGGCTTCACACTAAACCAAATTCACACTTATCCCTCACATAATTAGAGAGCTACAACTACGAATATCTTGTTGTTTACTACAAATGTAATTAGCACTAGCACACCAACATTAACACTTTCAACGCTAACAGTAGCTTGTGCTTGGGAAAAATGAAGGTTTATATAGCATGAATGGATGGGAAATGGCTCCTCTTCTCATGGGATAAGGTCTTATCTCTTGAGGTAGTTCCATCCTTATAGGGGAAAGGAGCCCAAACTGACATCCTTGAACCCATCTGGCCAAACCATTTACCAGACTTCCGTTATGAAGCTTCTAGAGCTAGAAGCTTCGGCTCTTTATTTAAAAAACTTTCCATAAGAGGACCAGCGCGACTAGAACAAAGCTCAGTCACTCTGGTCGGTGCTAGGGATAGTGTTAATCCCTGCATATCAGCATGAGGAGGACAAGGGACATTAGCACCGGCCTTGTAAACTGGGAAATACAGATGATTTTGGGGAAATGGTGCAAAAGGGAATTGTTTTGCTCATGAAGAGGGACACAATGGGAGTTTCTTCATGAAGGGAAAGCATGTAGGTTTCACAGTAGATTTCCTCCAGGATCAAGGAATGGGGAGTACAAGGACAATGACCAAATGTTGTGTAACATTTTGAGCTATATAAAATCCAACAAAGCTATATAAACTCCTCCTTTTCCAAGCTGAACTTGTCTTTTTCGAGCTTGAATAACCAACAAGATATCTATAGCTTTTTTCCTTCTATTTTATGTGTGCAAATGGAGAATAGTGTGTTTGGTTTGGTTTGGAACTAAAGGGAAGAAGCCTTAGACTTCCATTGTTGAGGATGACCATGAGATGCTAGAAGTGGTGTTGGAACTCGGATACATCGAAGGAGACCTGCAACGTCAAGGCTTCGGTTGTATCTCTTTCTAATCTTTATATTAATACAAATAATGATTTATTTCCTACATTGAGTGTCATATTACATTTGATGGCTTAATATTCCTTGACTTTTTAAGTAAATTTGATGCGATTGTATGCTATTATGTTTGTTGTTGTCTCTTGTCTATTTGTTTCAAGTATTTGAAGGAGAAGAACGAAAGGAGCTGGAGCAAAGGAGCGAGGTCACTATCAAGTGGATTAGCATTCTAAGAGGTAGGCCCTCTTATTCGATTCTAGTTTAAGGAATTTTTCATTAGGTTGTTTTTTTTGCACTAGACCCACTCTAGGGCTAGAGGGATCACCTCTATCCACATAGGATATTTACCTACTTCACAAATTGGCAACTCCACTGGGGATCCATCCCTCTCTTTTGATTATTTTTCATTTCGTGGTTTGTGTGAACTTTTGTTGTATCACCCTTTCCCTTTGGTTTTCTGTGCTTTGCCTAGTTTATTGCTTTGGTCCTGAAATTTACAATGAGAAGTCTGGTTTTGAGATTTGAAAATTTTTATTTTTCCTTGAAATCCTCGATTAGCGTGTTTTCTTTTCTGAAAGTTGCACCAACCAACATGAATTTCTCTTAAACAGTGGCATCATACCCCCTTGTGATGCTTGTTGTCAATTAGGAAATCACGCTGATTCCTGTAGGTGAAGATCAGGGTTTCTCCTTAATCATAACCAGTGTGTCTTGCCCTCACAATTTATGCCTCTTAGCCTATTTTCCTTTGTTCTCCCTGGCTAGAAAGCTTCATTAGCTTGTTTGGTGTGCTTGTTTGGTTTGACATTTCCTTAGTTAATTTTTTCAATCTTTGGATGGTTTGTGTTCCTAGGCCATCTAGGTCATTCTCCATTCAATTGTTTGTGTGCTCAACAAGTCAAGTGGTTGGTTGACTGCTCCATGCATTTTGAGTTTTAGTCCTTTTATTGCTTTGGTTTCAATTGAACAAGTTTGAAAATTTTGTTTGCTCTTCTCTTGGTTGAACATCTCTTTTCGAGCATAGATTACAATTACTTATCTTGTTTCTAATGAGTCTAGGGCTAGAGGGATCACCTAAGCTGCATATAGGAGTTTTTCGAGTCACATCGATAGGGCCTGAAAACTGAGACATAATTTCAAGATAAAATTTAAAATGTATCAAATTAACCTAAGACGCATTTGAAACTTAATGCTCACATTTTAGAGGCCTAGGCTAGAGACTTGTTTCGATGTCTTTAAACCTAGCAGCTGTCATTCCCTTCGGCACTAGACAACGTTAGTACAGACTTGTGCTCCCCATATCGTTGCGTATATAAAGGGAGACCCCACGAGGTTTTCAATCCTTTATCCACATGAAGCCGAGTCTATCACCTTGTAAACATGATACACCGAACACAACATTCGGGGGGGAGGCTTCCTGTACTTCTTGGTTCGCCGGGAGGCATTCTGCAGTTCACGGTTACGTGGTAATATTTTTTCCTAGATTATCCTGAGTAGTCATTTTGTTCTTTTTGACTCTCTAAATTTAAAATATCATCGAGAACTTGTCCTTTTGAGCTCGTTCAAACCAAAAGTGATAGATTCATAGTTGCCTTTTTGTCGACTCTTAAAACATGAAAAGGCACCAGTCTATTTCAGCGTCGTAAAAAATTGTTTCCCATGTCACATCACATTCCTAATAGTCTTATTTTGGACCACATCGTGAGTATACCTTTAATACATTTTGAAGAATCCCTGAAATTAATCTCTTTTCTTTTGTTTTTTTAGACAAAGTCATCATGGCAGAACCATCAGGTTTGCCTAGTTCCTCTTCTACTCCTCCATCTGAAAGATCATCTGAGGAGCCTCTTCCCAAACTCCCGTAGTCACTCGAGGATCAAGATGTTGAACTTGGAATTGTTCTGAGTATTCAACCTTTGTCGTCTCATCCTCCTCCAACAAATACTGGGTCACCTTACAAATCTGGCCTAGAATATCTGGATAATCCTATCCAAACTCCCGAGAGTCCACCGACCCCTGAAGGTCAGTAAGGACTGGTTGTTTTCCCTCTGAATCCTTTGTTCAATCCTATTGTGATATCACCACAACATCTGTATAGTTTGTATGATCAAATAGGTATTCCTTTGGAATTATCCCCTCAGAAATCTTCGGTTGTCCTTCGTCATTTGTTTCCACCCATGGAATCAGAAGGCGATATTCCAGTGTCCTCTCTAGGTCACTCAGAGGTTTCTACTACACACACTCCTCACATTGTTGATAAAAATGGATATCAATGCCCTCCTGAAGGTTTCCCTTCCATAGGAAGAATTTCAAATAACATTTACTTTGAGTATAGTGGGCCTTCATTGCCACATGGTTATACCTCTCTAGCTCAGTTGGTGTTGGGCACTCCTAGTGCTTTGTCGTTATATCACAACCCTATCTGGTTGTTTGGAACTATGCCTACCTCAGGTCTATTTGTTCAGAACCTGACCTCTCAACCGATCGTGCATACTGCATTCACTTCAGTTCTGGTGCGACCCACCATTCCAAATCTGCTTGTTTTGTCATTTCAACCAACAATCTTGACTCAAGTCTCTGTAAGTTCTTCGACCCCTCTAGTAAGTGGACAAGTTGTACCAACACTTAGGGGGCAAGATATGAATATCTCCATGATGTCTGGCACAACCAAAGTGAGTGGCTAACAAACTCACATGGTTGGAATCAATTAGCCTTATTACAGTGTTATTCTGAACCCTGCTAGTCCTTCTAGATCGAGTAATGTCCAATATCAGTAGTCGAACCCTTCTGGTCCATCTGGGTCAACTAACATCCAGTAACAGCAGTCATACGTGGCTCAGGGTCCATTTCAACCTCCTTATGTTCCATATGGTTCACAAGTAATGGTAAGTCCACCTTACGTCCCTCAAGCTGGACCTTATGTTCGGCCTAGTCCATCTGTCGTGCCTGGTGGATATGGGCAAATCGAATTAGATGACTTTCAAGGTATTGCTCCAGGAACTATCCAAGTACCCTTACCACAGCAAGGGAAACCCTTGCAGCAGCAAGGGCAACCTTGGCAGCTACAAGGGCCATCTTTGCAGTAACAAGGGCAGACACTGCAGTAGCAGGGACAACCTTTACAATAGTAAGGCCAGCCCTTGCAGCAACAAGGTTAACCCAGGCAGCAGCAACCCTTGTACTCCATATCAACAGGGTAAACCTTTGCAAGGTCAAGGTCAAGTCCTACAGTAGCTGTAGTTCTGTTTTAATCAATCCTAATTGACCGAGACTACAACATTTAATTTTCAACCCAGGGTAGGTCTTGCTGTTCCAATGGAGTTCGCATTGTCTGTGCCTATACTCTAC
This sequence comes from Pinus tabuliformis, assembly GCA_031772625.1. Lineage (NCBI taxonomy): Eukaryota > Viridiplantae > Streptophyta > Pinopsida > Pinales > Pinaceae > Pinus > Pinus tabuliformis. The sequence continues at coordinate 2,013,619,721 of CM062818.1, read as the reverse complement.
ATCCAAGAATGAGAAAATGTCAAAAACAGTAAAAGATGTCACTAAACCAAATTGATGAATCAAACCAGTCATGTAGACAAAAAGAAAACACTCTACAAAATTAATCACGCTTCGCCACTATCAAGCTAAAGGCGCACCACATAGGAACTAATATCTACTCCAGTTGGTTACTACCATTATGTTGATTAGCTCAATGTAATAGTATAATGTAAATTGAAACAATAATGAATGTAACCCACAATTTGTACAGAAACAGCGAGAAACCATAAATCAATTAGCTAAACTAGAATGTACACTAACTCTATCACTATAGTCCCTGCCAAAGAGGAGGGCCCTTCCTCCTCAGCAGGTCAGGGGAATAACACTAAAGTAATTAACGAATCAGCTAAAAAGCAGTAACAACATCAACGTGTCGATTAATATTAAAAATAAACTCAAAGTTACAGAAGCATAGTAACAGTACTTTTCTATATGTTGTGCCTTTGTAGATGGAAAATCGAGTTCCTTTATATTTATTACATACCCAAAATTAGAAACAAATCAGTCATGATAATCTCACGATTCTCATGCTGATAAAAAATAATAGTTACAACCTATTTTAAATACAAATATACATTAGTTATGATTGCAACTGTTTGGGTTTGTTGCTTCCAAAATAAACAATTCCTACTGTCGATAGTTGTTATGTGGAATAGTACCCACATTTTCCAGTTTCGATGCAACAACATCCTGTGAGTGAATAGTGGTTCGAGATGTTATGACATCACTAGCGACAGCACCCTTGGTGTGACAATGGAATTTTGTATCAGCGCGTAGTGTAACAACATCCAATGTGTAACAACAACCTATAACAGCATCCAATGTGTAACAGCAACCTATGACAACATTCAAGGTGTAATAGCAAACTGTTCTACCCTTCTCTATAGTTAATCCACGCTGCTTGTCTGCTCCATAACTTTGTTCTCGTGAGAAACACCTAAAAAGAAGAAGAGCATCCCAAAATAATTCTTCAATACTCTCTCATTTAGCCACAAAAAGGGATGAAGCATCATATTATTCAATAAAATATGGCAAAGTAACATGACAATAGAATAGGTTATAAAGGTGAGAAAACTGGGGAATTAATCATCTAAATTCATAGGCCTAGAGGACAAAGGATCAAAATTGGGGAAATAATGTGTGGAAAATAGGTAAAAAACCACATCCAACATCTCCCCCCAACTAAAGCAACTACATGTCCCCATGCAGAATCTCAGCTTCACCTACTATACCCCCGATACAAGTCTGTGAAATTGTAGGCACCGGTAGTGTCTTCACACAGAGCTTTGTACCGTTGAATGGCCATCAACTCATGTGGCAAAGATTCCTCTTCATAGTCACATAGGTGGTAGTCTAGCTGATAGTCCTCTACTAGAAACCAAATCAAAGGAAATTTGAATCTAAGTCCAATCCAGAACGCCCCAATGTCTGCACAATATGAGCATACTCAAGCACCCATGTAACAACAGCCAAAAATTTCCTGTACTCAAAAGGATCTCCTTCTTGTAACTCAGTGCTGCAAACCTCAGTGCATTTAAGACATCATGCTAGCACTCGACTTTTAATTTGTGCATACAGGTTGAGGCAAATTCCCATGATCCTTTTCTTATAGATGGTCGACTGTTCCCTGATCTCTGGAGTGCTCAGGAGTAGCTTAAACTCATGCCTGAGTTCGTAAACCATCCCTCATTCAGCTTTGACCCACAATGTTGTTCTCTCTTCATTAGCTTCTGCTGATTTCATGACCAGATGCCACTCAATATGATTCCTCATAAATGAAAGGAAGGACCGCAACTGCAAATCTCCCATATAGGATAAGACACTTGCTACCATCTTTGCGTTGACATATTCACACATGATATTATGTAAAAATAGCTCACACAGCAAGCTCTAGTCATCAAAGTTGCGGGACTGAAAAATATCAAGAAAAGTACGGGTTGAAGAACCCAAATAGGACCTATTCCCAAAAATTGCTTTTAATTGAAATAAATAATAACGTTCCCAAAGGAACATTGGATACGATGGGGACGACCACCTGCATGCTAGCAGGTTTATGGCAAGGTCACGGAGCTTGGTCTTGTCATCCGTTAGGTCCAATACCTGTCAATTTAGTTGATATAGTTATTCATCCTTCTTCTTCATAGCTTCCTTATGCCTTCATGCTTCCCCTTCTCTCTCCCATTCTTCTTTTAGCCATTTCTCCCTATGGGAATCCATCATCCTTTTATGTTCCTTGAGCGAGATTACCCCCTCTTGTAGAGAGAGTGCTTATTTCTTCCATTTTTGTAGCTCTAGTAACAACAACATCTTTTCAGAACACCATCCTTCATCAGGACCCAGTGTTCTCCCACATGCACTATCAATTAAGGGTCTAACAACCTCTTGAGGGTGAAACTACTCCACTTTGGTTGCTGGTTCTTTTGTAACAACAGCTTCCTCAATGGATTCTATTATAGTTTCCTTATCTCCCTGATCAGCTTCCATCCCCACTGTTGGTTCTTGTGTAACAATAGTGTCATCCACAGACTTCTGTATATCGTTTCTCCCCAGGTACATTTATGTCTCCACTATCGGTTCTTATGTAATAACAGTGTTAACCACAGGCTCATGGATGTTAGCTTCTCCTTCCTTTCCTTAGCTGACTTCCGCCTCCACTGATGTTTCTAGTGAAACAATAGTGTCAGCCAAGGGCTCCTTTGTATCTACTACCCGATCACTTCCTATGGACTGTGTCTTCTCAATTGTTGGTTCTTGTGTAACAACAACATCCTCAATGGGTTCTTGTGTGTCATCTTCCCAAATTTTGGTTTATGTTTCCCTCGAGGTGGTGTCTGCTGCACAGACTTTAAACTTTGCTTCCACTAGCTTCTTAGCACAAGTTGTGCGCACAGTGCCCGGGGCATATCCCCTTTTGGCCCTATCCACGGCCTCAGCCAAAGTATCTAGCCCTAGGGCTCTTTCCTCTGCCTTTCCCTCTGCTAGTTGTTCCCTTAGCTCTCTATTTTATTTTTCTAAATTTTCAATTCTTAACAGCAAGGATTGAGTTTCACTCTTACCAGGTGAAGAAGGTTCCTCTGGCTGAGCTTGCTCCTCATCCTTCTTCTCTGCTACTTCTTTGTTCTTCCTTGACATGGATGGGGACTCTGGGTGCTGGCTAACCCTTATCCTCTTCTTTGACCGCTTGTCACCAATTGTTTTGTCAACTGACATCTTACTAACCCTTACTGTTGAAGGCTGGGGCTGCTCCTTTGTCATGTTGGAGCTTCCTTAGTCGTCCTTGTTGTGGAGGTAAATCCTCTCTGTGGACAGAGACGATCCCTACTAGCCCAGACCGGGTCTAGCAACAATCAAACAATGTTATCACGCAAGTTCCTAATTGCAAATTAAAAGTGGATGATGAGAACCTACTTGGATTCCAACGCTAATATTCGTAGAAGAAAGGTTGCTCTCGTTCCTTCGCCTCGGCCGGTCACGATCCCCACGATCTCCGTGATGGGACACTTGCACATGCAAAGAAAAACACAAATACAAGCATAAAATCCAATAGATGTAATTATATATCAGTCAGAAAAGATATAACTCAACATCAATCATAGGACAATGAGAGTGGAACCATAATGATAGTCATCTATTATTGATAAATAACAAAGAAGAATACAACCATTGTTCTGACGTCAAATCCTCCTTTGGCTGGGTAGTCAGCTACACAAGTCTTGCAAAGCTTGTTGGGATGGGAAACAAGCCTCTCTCTCCTTGGTGACAAGAATCTCCTCACTTAGATTTGGCCTTATGGATGCAAAGAAGGCTCTTGCAACTTCAATCTCTTGAACTCCTGGAATTCATGCTATCTTAGCACTATGCTGGAACTGGAACTAGCTTGCTCAAGGCATAGAGGCAAGCTTTTATAGATAGAGAGGAAAGAGATAGGATCAACCACATTATTCATGGGATTGGCTTTATCACTTGGAAACTTCCATGAAAGGTGGCAAACCACTTCCCTTCTATGGAGATTTGAAGCCAAACCATCCTAGCTCAACATAGATTCAGTTGGTGAATGGGTTAAGGAAAACCTTCGGAAGCTTGTTGGTTAAAAAATTTACTCAATTCGGTTGTCGCGAGTGCAACTCTGAGACAGAGCGCCAATAGCGCGCCCTCTTTAGAGGATTTTCCCCATTGGCGTGGGTAGTACACTGTGGACCCGCGCTAATGCAAAAAGAGTTGTTTTCATGGGTATTCTGCAGGAGATGTCTTCAGGGCATATGAAGCTCATACTTAGAGGAATATGGTGCAAGTGGTTTCAGGTCATGTCACTTCTCATAGGTCCCGGGATGAGTCCTCCAGTGTGTGGGAGAGGGGTAACAGGGACGGTGACAAACGGTGACAAATTACTGTGTAACAGATGCCCCCTAAAGCATGAGGCCCGAGGGAGAGAAAGGGGTGAAATGCTTTACAAGACCATGCGTAATTGAAAACACTGCCGCCGGAGAACCTGCGTAAAGAAGTACAACTGATATCTCAAGTACATGATATATGTGGCATGGGCGTAGCCATCCATAACAGAGCACATAATAATCTAGATCCAAGGTATGGACGTAGCCATCCAGTGAGGATCGATAAATAGACTCAGGCATGGTCGCACCCATCCAGTGAATGAGTCATGTAATGATCATAATAAGTCGCAAATCGCAACCTGGATTCCAATAGACAAAATCCAGGGTCTTGCGCTCCATCTCGACCCAAACAGAGTACCAGTCCAAGCATGTGAATACATGAGTTGAAGTCGAACATGCATGAACATCGTCTGATTACCAGCCAATAGTGAAAACTGTTAACAGACACGAGAGGTACCACCAATAATGACAATGGCCCTCAAGGTACTACAGGTACAATCTACGGCGTGCGAATGAGTGAGCTAGCGTCGAACACCCGTAGAATCATTCGATCGGAGGCCAATGACGAAAACCTCTCATCGAACACGAGGAACCTGCTATTGAGGCATGCAGGATCCAAGGCACCGAAAGGGAGTCTCTAGATCAGCTTCCTGGATAATGAGCCGAAGTCAACAGGAAGTGACCTTGATCAAAGGTGGGCCATAGTGTTTCCCACATCAGTGACACGAGACAGAGGAAGAATGTTATGGTGAATCAAAATTGTGTGAGGCATCAGGGGGAGGTTGTAATTCTGCAGAGGCCAACTTCTCTTAAACATATCGGCGGCACGACAGTGGACTTGGCAGTATTTGACATCAAATGAGCAGAGGTCATGTTGACAAGGCAATGAGCAGATGAGAGGTCAAACAGGATAACCCAAACCCATGGAGGCTAGTGTAAAAACAAGATGAGATGTCCCCACCCAGACACGAATGCAGACAAGTGCCATGTTCAAGAGCGACATACTGCCGACACGACAATAATTATGGGTCCATTTTCCCCACCATTTCTGGCGAGTACCCCGATTATTTTTTGATGACAAGCTTGACGGGGATAGCATATGCTCGTAAGGCGTCATTACGACAGAATCCGATGTCATTAAGTTTTAACGAGCCTAACAAAGGAAGAACTCGGCGTCTTTTCCTGTTTAGAGAGTCTGAAAAGACAGCAGAAAAGAAATCTCGAGGGGGGTCCTTTTTTGTAAAGTTGTGTCTCCCGAGCCCGAAAAAGTATAAAACAATGCTCAAAAGAACCGCCCGATCATTACGATCGAGGAGTACTTTTCATATATAGTGACACCGACCTGAAAAAGTAAAAAAGCGATCGATATCACGTCGTTTCGTGACCGGTAACGAACCTGAAACGACAAGGGTCTGACGATCTTTTCATTTTTACACGATCGGAAAAGAGTTTAAAGACGACCGCCTCTTATTTACGTTTAACGAGTCAAGAGGGATAACTCGGCGATCTTTTCATGTTTAGCGAGTCAGAAAAGAGCTGAAAGATGACTCCACAGTGACTTTTTCATGTATTTACCGAGTCCGAAAAAGTATAAAATACAACTCGTTTCACCATCGAAGTTGCGTAAAAGACCTGTCACTGGACCAAAAGCAAGCGTAAAATCCATTTTCGACCAAAAATATATTAAAATATTCAAAAAACAACTTTTTAAACCTAAATACAAGTCAAAAAGTCTATAAATATGGTGAAAATGTAAAAAATAGAATTACTTTTACTTTTTACCTCTTGCATAGTAGCAGTGGTCCATTTGGGGAGCGAACTTCGAGCAGTGATTACCGCCAATCCATGCAACCATTTGAGATTCCGTCAGTTCCAGGTAAGAGGCGCTTCCCTTAGCTCCATTTTCATACTCTTTTTATGCATTTTGTTCCATGATTGAGCCTCTGCAAGGAGGATTTTAAAATTTAGGGTTGTGCCCCATTGGCGCAGGTATTCGGCACGGGTCCGCGCCAATGGGGTGATTTTCCCAAAGGTGTCGCGCCATTGGCACGACTGTTTTAGAAACAGTCACGCCAACCGCGCGACCTCATTTTTACCTTGAATTTTCTCATTATTTTTGAAATTCGTCCGGTTTGTAAGCTTACCAGTGTTCTAATAATGATTTATTCATCCTTGTAGGTGTAGGAAACAAACAAAAATGGTGGTGGAATGGAAAGAACGGGAGCATGATGTCGTAGATGCCTTGGCCATAGAGGATGAGGGATGTATGAATGCCTTGAGAGACTATGGTCTCAAGAAGTTCTTCCTCACATCTTATCTGCGAGCTCAACCTGAGTTATTACAATTCATAATGGATGCTTGGGATGTTGATGACCAAGTATTTCGCTTACGGGACCAAACCTTAGAGCTGGATGTATCTGATGTGTACTTCATTACTGGGCTGTCACGGAGAGGGGCGAGCCCCATTTTGACCGGAAGTAGACCTTCCGGAGAGAAGATCGGTGAAGTGAAGGCCCGAGTGTGTCCAGAGGCACAATTTGGGAGAAACAGTGCCAAGGTGGATATCGCCACCATCTAGGACTTGGTTCTTAAGGTGATACTGTTCACCATCACGCGTGCAGCTAGGGTACAGGCGCCCCATGAGGCGAGCAAGAATCATCTGTTACTAGCGATAGAATGCCTCAGCCCCACCATTTTTGACTGCGCTACAGCGGTGACTAATTTTTTGAACATATGTAATGCACGTGGTGCAAACATTGCGACACACATATATATATACATATGCCTATGGTTTATTATTGTGCTTTTATGTGCTTGCTTGTATGATGTTTTGATTATAAATTATGCAAATGTCTATCTAATACATGATTAGCCAATGCATCAGATAATGTGCTTAATCGTCTTGGAATATGTTGATATGTGATAATGTCAAAATTCCTTTCTAACAATTTAACACATAAGTACAACCTTAAAATGTGACGGTCTCTGACGGAATATCGCCCATTGAGCTGATGGACGACAAGTTGAGAGTCTAGGTTAACAAGCAATGTACGAATACCGAGGTTAATTGCCTCGGCTAATCATTCAATAACAACGCTATATTCAGCAACATTGTTTGTAGTACAGCCTAAACACACACCTTGAAGATCTATCAACTCACCGTGAGGATCGTAGATCACCCACGCCGCAGAGGACAGATTGCGAGTGCTGCGGCAGGCACCATCAGCGAAACCAATATAAGGTGCACCCGACATCTGCACAAGAAGCAAAAAACACAATAAGGGGCAATCATGCTTTCACACCAAGCCGAAAACATGAAAACACACACGCACACACACACGCATGTACAAATCGAAGTGCATGAATCATGCATAGTACTTTTTCAAGTACAGCCCATTGCGGGGCTTATCAAGAGGATTACCTTTGTAGTCAACTAGCTCATACACCCCTTTTTGCAAAACTCTCTTTACAATGTAAGGGCCTAGCCACATGGGCTCGAGTTTGCCTGCCCCCAGCTTGTCATTTGCTTGGTCGTATAGCAGGACTAGATCTCCCTCAACAAAGGAATGAGGATGGATGGTATGGTCGAAGTGAGTCTTGACTCTCTTCTTTTGAGCTTCAATGGCTAGAGAGGCTAGACGACGAGTCTCGTCCAACCGTTTTAGGTAAAGAAGCCGTTCCTCTACCGGAGTAGTGTCGGGAAGCAACTCGACAGCTATTTTCAATGAAGGAATTTCGCATTCTATAGGAAGGGTAGCCTCGAGTCCGTAAACAAGTTGAAATGGAGTGAAACTGGTGGCGTCCTTCACAGAGGTTCGGTAGGCCCACAAGGCGGGAAACAACATCATATGCCAATTAGACTTATGCATGTCAACAGTACGTTGAAGCATCGTAACCAAAATCTTGTTAACGGCTTCAACCTGGCCGTTAGACTGAGGATAGTACGGGGTCGAACTATCATTCCGTAAGCCTAGTTGGATTGTCAGTTCGGTCATCATGTGATTACGGAAATGCTTTCCGTGATCCGTGACGATGGCCTGCGGAACTCCGAACCGAGTAATAACATGATTGAACAAAAACTACGCCGTTGTATGACCGTCTTCAGTTAATGTGGGCATCGCCTCGGCCCATTTTGTAAAGTAATCGACGGCAACGATGATAAACCCATGCCCCCCGGCTGAGCGAGGCTTACAGGTCGTATAATCAATGCCCCATTTTGCAAAAGGGCCAACGGTGACTACAAGGTGCAGCGGAGCCGGTGGCGCACGCATCTTCCACTGGCATATCTGGCACGCATGACATGAACGGACGGCAAGAATGCAATCCTTAAAATTGGAGGGCCAGAAATAACCAGTGCGAAGGCTTTTCTGAGCTGTGGCATATCTGGACATGTGACTACCACAGGCACCAGAGTGGCAGTCATTCAGGACTCTCTCAGCTTCCTCGAGGGTTAGACATCGGCGAAGGACGGAGTCAACGCCGAGACGGTACAGGGTGTCCCCTATGATACGATAGGGTTGAGACTGATGGCGGATCCGCCGCCGAGCATCTTTAGATACAACGGGGCGGAAAGAGGACATCTGCACATACACAATAATATCCCCGTACTAGGGATTGAGGGTGTTGATTAGAAAAAGAGTTTCGTCCGGGATATGATCCTCTGAAAGAGAGGGTGAAGAAGGAGATGGTAAGGAACAAAGTAACTCAGCAAAGACCAGGGACTTCTTAGACTTGGTAGCAGTAAATTCCAAGTCAAACTCTTGGAGGATTATGATCCACTTCGAGTATTTGCCCCCCAGCAATTGACGTGACAAAATGTACGTCATCGGGTTGCAGTCAGAAATCACGGTCGTGGTACGCAACAAGATATAATGTCGGAAGCGTTGGACGGCACAAACGGCGGCCAATGCCAACTTCTCGACGTAAGTGTATCGAGTTTCCGTATCCAAGAGGTTGCAGCTGAGGTAATATATGACGTGTTCATTGCCATCATCATCGTCTTGCACGAGAACCATGTCGATAGTGGTATCGGCGGTGGCCAGATACAGAGTATAATCATGGTGGTAGTTTGGAGGTCGCAATAATGGAGTAGAGACAAGGAGACCCTTGAGACGCTCGAAGGACTCCTGAGCGATAGCATCCCAATGAAAGGGTGTATCTCGCTTCAATAACCGTGTAAAACCCTTAGCCACCTCGGCATAGTTCAGAACGAATCGTCTTAAGAAATTTGCTTTGCCCTGCAAGCTCTGCAACTGCTGCAAAGAAGCAGGGGGAGGAAGGTTCAAAATAGCCTCGACTTTGAGGGGGTCTAGACGGATGCCCTCTCGGGAGACGATAAACCCGAGTAGTTGACTTGATTCAACACAGAAGACACATTTATGAGGATTAAGCCTGATACGGTAGTGTCGACAGCGGAGAAAGATTTCACGAAGATGGGAAGGATGGTCCTGATGGTTGACTGAATGAGTTGGGAGATCATCCAGATACGGCTGTACAATGTGACGAATGTCATGAAAAGCATAAGACATCGCACGTTGGAAGGTAGCACCGGCATTCTTTAAACTGAAAGGGAGCTTTTTGTAGGCAAAAGTGCCCCAAGGACAGATAAAAGTCGTCTTATGTTGATCAGCGGGCGCAATATTGATCTAGTTATATCCAGAAAAACCATCCATAAACGAGTAGATTTCGCTTCCTGCACACTCATCAATGAGCTGATCGATGAAAGGTGTGGGGAAGTTATCCTTAGGACACGCACGATTGATGTCACAATAATCAACACAGACTCGAATAGTACCTTGCTTTTTGTTCACAGGGACTATATTAGAAACCCAATCCGTGAGTGGAATGGGGTAAATGAAACCAGCCTTGAGAAGCTTTTTGACTTCTGCTTTAATGGCTGCGACCTTTCGGGGGTGCACGGGGCATAGGCGTTGACGAACAGGCTTAGCACCTGGATACGTAGGTATCTCATGCACCACTATACTGGGGTCAATTACGGGCATCTCTTCGTAGGACCAAGCGAAGACATCACGAAATTCGCGAAATAAATCGGTGTATAGTTGAAATTCCTCTGGAGTACAAGTGACTCCGACATGAATATGCTTGACAATCCCTGGTACCACAGAGATGTCGATGGGTTGGGTCTGCGTAATGTTTCCCATATTTCCTTCAGAAGACACTTGATAAATTTGAATAGGCATTTGAAGGGGTGGAGATGGGATACAGGAAGCAAACCGTTCGAGACAGGCGATCATTTCCTGATGGGCAGGAAGGAACGAGGAACGGTGGTGATGATCGGACCAGGGGGGTTCCTCAAGAGACATGGTCTCTATAATGGCTTCATTGGAAGGAAATATTTCCTTTAATGAATCCGAAGTAGCATCATCTCCAAGCCAAGGGGAATGAACATACGAGTCAGGAACACCGCTCAAAGGAGCAGGTTCGGTAGGGGGAGCCGATGCAGCAACGATTTCAACGTAGTTGAGCTCGGCGGGACTCAATGGCATCATATCGCCCCAAGAATCTATCTGATTAGCGGGAGGAAGGACCCACGGATCAGAACGCACGGAGATCATGTTAATAGGAGCGAGATTAGGAGGTGGGAGGGGAAAGACACCCATCAGGGCGGGATCTTTAAAGAGTCCGGCTCCCACACTCTCACATGATTTAGAGGTATGCTCCATGAAAGGCACCTTGCCTTCAGAAGAGGAGGCGAAGAAGGAGAGCTGGTCCACCGTGACAATCTTCCCCTGATGAGGGAAACGAATGACACGGAAAAGAGAGGAAGCCACGGCTTGCATGGCGTATGTCCAGCTACGTCCGAGGAGGAGGTTGTAGGTAAGATTAGCATTGATAACTTCGACCTCCACTTCTACTGTCTTTCCTTCCAAGGAGATGGGCAACCATTGGAGGATACCATAAGGACAGGACTCTCTTCCATCAAAGGGTTCTAATGTCGTAGGAGACTAGCTCAGCGTCGGAGAACCAATGGCTTTCCAACAGGCAACAGACATGATGCAAGTTGAGGCACCTTCATCAATGACTGTACGATGAATCGTTTTAGTATTGATAATGACCTATATGAGGAAAGCGATTTGGTGAGGCAGTCTCGGCGTATGGCCCTCGAGGTCAAAAGAAATCAGATCCGAGTCAGTCGGGTCTATGCCACCGATGGCCGATAGCAAGGACTTCCTCTGGGAGGGGCAACTCTGGAGCACTTCTAGAGCGGACATAGCAGACGGAGCCTGAGCTAAGTCCTCAACGATGCTGTAGTGCTGGGCAGCACGAGCATTAGGGTTGTAAGAAGACTTCCGGAGTACACCTTTTGGAGGGGGTCGGATAGTCGTCTCAGTGCTAGGTCTTTCGATGTGGAGTGGACCAGAACTGGACAGAGGAGTGTTGGAGGGGACCTCAGGCTCTTTCCCGGCGTGAGATGGATATTCTTTTGCTCGAGTAGTGACATGGATGGGAATCGTCCCAGCCATAAATACTTGAGAGCCGAATGAAGAAGAGGGTTGCGATGGATCTGCCACCATTTGAGTTTGTTGTGAAGGGAAAGGTTCTTTAAGCACAGCAGGAGTCCCAGGAGCACCTTTCAACAATCGACTAACTTCGGACCGCCTAGGGCAGTCCTTAGTGTAGTGATCCTCATCACAGATAAGACAAGGATACTTAGGTTTACGTTTGGCTCCTTCCTCGGGTGGAGGTTTAGGGGAGTCCTGTTTGGGCTGTTCAGATTTATTCTTGGCTTTCCCTTTCTTTTTCCCTTTCGAGGATTTATCCGCCGTGGTGGACTGAACGGCGTTAACCTCGGAAGTGCTTCCAGAATTAGATTGACCCTGAGAAGTGTTTCCATTAGAAGCATTCGGTTTTTGCTTCCCAGGGTTCACAGATGATTTCTTCGAAGATGCGTTTACAGAGCCAATAACACCATCAACAGATGCTTTTGGCGGAGCTTTGGATGTTCCGGGTCTCGGGGCATCTGGAAAATAATCATATAGAGTACCTAATTGAGAATATACTAAGTCGAGGTACTGAGCACGCGCGATATCTTGCTCTTCAGTTACACAAGCTCCCATGGCGATGTCTCGCGCGATTTCGGGGACAAAGGAGGTCGTGAACCAATCAGTAAGGAGCTGATCATGAATCCAAAACTTGATCAAGCGACGACGCCTTCTCCATTCATGTATATGATCGGATATATGCGTGGCCGTGTCCTGTTTGAGAGACGTAAGGAGATGTGTCCCTGTCTCATACCAAATGGGTAACTGAAAGTGAGTTAGGAATGCCATAGCCAGTGAGTTGAAATCTTGAAATGTTCCGCGATTCAACTCAATATACCACTTAGCGGCCGAGCCGCTGAGAGTCCTTTGAAAGAGGCGGAGCCGGATGGAATCATCAAGCCACGAGTTGGATGAGCACCAAAGGTGATAGGTCATGATATGGGCTAGAGGGTCCTCACCAACTTTGCCATCGAATTTTGGGCAATCATCGGGTATCTTAGTTGGAACTGGTGGCCAATATGGATTATGGAGAATGGGATCATTCGTCAACTTGGACACATCTGGAAGTTCCAACGTCGCTAAGAAAGGCAACTGAGATTTAAAGGACATTTGTGGCTATGGAAGAGAGGTAGTACCAGGGTTCCAACCAGGTGGTGGTTGCCCCCATGGACTTTATCCGGATGGGCCTGGACCATAAGGGTTCTGCCCATAGGGATTTTGCCCATAGGGGTTCTGTCCATAAGGATTTTGTCCATAAGCAGAAAGTTGACCCTGGGTTTGCCCCCAGCACCCCATGGATTAGCAACTTGACCTGCAGGTGCAACATACTATAGCTGATAATTCTGATAGGGGGTAACCTGCATTTGTTGATAATTTTGATAAGGGGTAAATTAAGTTTGCCCCTGGGGTTGCTGGTAACCATATGGTTGCTGAGCTCCATATTGAGCCTGATAAGAAGGCTGCGCTTGGTAAGAAGGTTGGGGTTGTGACCCACCTTGCATCTGATAACCAATTTGAGTCTGGGGCCCAGAAGGATGTCCTTGAATAGGTTGAGCTTGGACCATTTGGCCGGAAGGTTGTCCTGGTTGGCTTTGGGACGGACCCGTTTGCCTAGAAGGATGAGCTTGCTGGGTAGCAGGTTGTCCTTGCGCAACTGAGGATTTTCCTTGTGGAACAGATGGTTGAGCGGGCTAGATGGCCAATTGACCTTGAGGTTGGCCAGCCTGTCCAAAAGGATGACTAGGCTGGGCAGTGGGTTGGCCCTGCTGTACAGAAGGTTGACCCCCTTGCCCAGAAAGATGACTAGGCTGGGCAGTAGGTTGGCCCTGCTGTACGTAAGGCTGCCCCCCTTGCCCAGAAGGGTACCCCTATTGGACTGCCGGTTGAGCTTGTTGAATATAAGTTTGTCCCGCTTGTCCAGAGGGATAACCCTGCTGGATACCAGGTTGACCTTGTTGGATGTAAGGTTGTCCTGGTTGTCCAGACAGGTAACCTTGCTGGGTACCAGGTTGCCCTGGATAACCAGAAGGTTGAGTCAGATAAGTAAAAGATGGACCACCAGTGGCCGAAGGTTGTCCCTGATAGGGTTGTCCTTGTAGGCCCCCAGGTTGTCCTGGGTAAGACTGGCCATAATATTGCTGCCCCTGGGGGGTTTGCATATAAGATGGCTGGCCTTGGTTAGGTGGTCCCTGCAGCTGTGCAGGCCTTGCTTGGCCCCCATGGAAAGTGGTGGCGTTCCAAGCAACGGATAATGGTACCGAAACCTCAACAAAAGGTTGAGTAGGCAAGGGTCGAGAAGGCTGAAGGTATTGACCAGTAGAATCGTAATAATAGAATGGACCCTGTGCATTCGGATCCTGAACAGCTTGTCCATAGGCATCATACGGCCCCCCTCCTGGGACGGGACCAGAAGAGGGTGGAGCACTTTGTGCAGGATGGACAACTTTAGGTGTGTGTGCCGGATGGCCGCTACTCACTTGACCGTGAGGGGGACCAGCACCAGTATTCAGAGCTGAAGACGTTGTAACGACACTAACAACTGGAGTTGAATGCGCTACACAAACAGTTGGATTCGTTGGAACCGAAGTGACAGGTGTAGTGTGGACTTGTGAAACAAAAGATCCCGAGGTGGGAGTGATATGGGGGTCCCACATACTCGAAGTAGGGATCCTGGCACTTACTTTATCCCTCAACGACTTGTACCGTGGGGGTAGCGGAGAAGTAGTTGGGATAGGAGTGTCGATATTCAACAAAACAGGTGTCTCACTCACTCTAGGAGATGTCTTCATCCATGTGAGAGGTAGACATTGGAAACGAAACACCAGGGGGGGTAAAAGGAATATCGTCCTCTTCAGGCTCCCAGATGGGGTTCCAATGAATTTCGTAACCTTCATCGTCTGGGGCGCGAGAGTTGATCGGTTGGATACTCGGGATAACAAGAAGAGTATCACTTACAACCGGTACCTCAGGAGCAACGGAAGACGGAGACCCTTGATCACTTGGAACGGGAGTCGACGGTTCAGCCAGGATGACAAACTTCAAACAAGACCTAAGGGAATCTAACAATAAAGGACCCTACTCAAACTAACGCACACAAGATCTAACCAGGTAATATTAATCGCTGCCAAATAAATTTTAAGACGCAAGGACACAACTTGACCTTTTCATGTTTTAAGAGTCGAGAAAAGGACAAAAAGGTGACTCTAGTCGCCTTCGAATGTTTTGTGAGCCCGAAGTGACAAACTGCTCAAGTGAGCCTTTTCTTTTAAGGAGTCCGAAAAGGATCACAAGTGACTACTCTGGGGAACTAGGCGAAAGGGTCATATGAAGACCAAGGACTTCCCGTACGGCAGTCAATCTTCCCAAATGCTGTGTTCGGTGCGTTACGGCTTGTAAGGTGGCAGACACGGCTTCCTGTGGATAAAGGATGATAACCTAGTGAGGTCTCCTCCATATACTCGACGGTACGTGGGAGCTCAAGTCCGTGCTAGACCACTTGTTGCGTCACGGAAGGAGGAATCACCCAACCTTAAGTGAAACAAAAGTGACTAGGTTTAACGACGCTGGATCACGTCTCTAGCCTAGACCTCTAAATAGTGAGCGTTATGTTCCAATGCATTTTTAAGTTCATTCAGTTCATTTTATGGTTGATCTTTGATTCGGTTTCGATTTACAAGTCCTACCGTATGTAATCCCTCACAATTCCCTAAATGCAAGCTATATGCCAAAATATATCATTTCGTTCGATGAATGCTAACTACGAGAGGGTTGAGAGCTTTCACACAAACAAAAATGACCATAAAACAATCAACAATAACTCTAATGCAGCTAATGGCAATTAACAAAACTTTTCTCTAAAGTTACTAATCGCTAATAACGACGAAAAGCTTTATTTCCCATTAACTAATGCAAAGCAAAAGAGATTATTTGTTTCTTTTTTGATGGCAAAATGCACTAAACAAATTTTGAGAAACAATAACAAAGAGTAAAAAGACAAATTTCACTCAATGAAAATACAATCAAGTCCGTAAATACCAAGGCAGTCCTTCAGAACCAAGAGAAGATCTCAAAGACCTCAATGGGCCATGTAATCTAAGCCCAAAACGAAGCCAAGAGAAATCCAAGCGAAAAGAAGAGAATCACTCAAATAATGCAATAAAAAAGTTTAACAATCACTGAACAAGTGCAAGAGAGTAACCAAAAAGTTGACTGGACCAACAGAAGACCAAAACTCCTAAGGAAGGCTCGATGCAAAAAGCCACTAGATGCCCTTGGGCTAAAATGTGAAATCAGTGGAAAATGGAAAACACCCAAAGTATGCAAATGTAATCTATGCACACTTTTCATTCATATCCTGAAAATGAGAATTCTAATTATGCAAGTGTGATCTATGCAAGCGAATTCTCAAACACATGATGATTCTAATGTAATCTAAGAACCAATCAAGTGCAAATCAATAAAAACAGGTGTGAGTTCCAAAGATCATAAACTAAAAACACTCAAAGGCGATTAACACTCATACACAATTTATCCCCCCCCCCCGGGCGAATGAGGGGGAATTTTTTTTGCAAAAACAAAAGCAAAAAGATGCAAAATTGCGAAAAGACTGAGACAAACCTCCAAGTAATGATCAAAGGAAATCAAATTAATAATTTTCCAAAAAAACTCAAAACCAGTCAAACAAGACTCTGACACACTCAAGTGATTGAAAAAGGTGTAGCTAGACACAAAACCCAAGCTTGGAAGGCCGCAAACAAGCAAACTAGAAAAGTTCACAGGCCTGGCGTGACTGTCAGGCGGAAAACTAGTGCCAATTGAGGATTGGCGCGGGCTGTACACTGGCAAGTGGCACCAATTGGCGCGACTGTCATGCAAAAAAGAGCGCCAATCAAGTTTGCTAGCTTAAAAATAAAAACAAGCAGTCCAAGGCTTGGTCGACAGTATCCAGACAGACCAGACAGCAAGAGACAACAGAGCATCCAACCCAGAAAGCTATCTAAGCAATCAAAAGAAGAGAAACCAAAGAGACAAGATGAACTCCAAGTTGTTTAGTCCGTAAACCAAACCGGAGATTGACTGAAGTGGCGTTGATCTACTTCGCTAATGCAAAGAAATAGCGTTTCGAAGGCTATCTGGCCGTACTTCAGGCTCCGTCTAAAGTTTACAAATCAAACAACAAGTTAACTCCCCAGCGGAGTCGCCAAATTGTTGTGGAGGTAAATCCTCTCTGCGGACAGAGATGATCCCTACTAGCCCAGACCGGGTCTAGCAACAATCAAACAATGCTATCACGCAAGTTCCTAATTGCAAATTAAAAGTGGATGATGAGAACCTACTTGGATTCCAATGCTAATATCCGTAGAAGAAAGGTTGCTCCCGTTCCTTCGCCTCGGCCGGTCACGATCCCCACGATCTCCGTGATGGGACACCTGCACATGCAAAGAACAACACAAATACAAGCATAAAATCCAATAGATGCAATTATATATTAGTCAAAAAAAATATAACTCAACATCAATCATAGGACAATGAGAGTGGAACCATAATGATAGTCATCTATTATTGATAAATAACAAAGAAGAATACAACCATTGTTCTGACGTCAAATCCTCCTTTGGCTGGGTAGTCAACTACACAAGTCTTGCAAAGCTTGTTGGGATGGGAAACAAGCCTCTCTCTCCTTGGTGACAAGAATCTCCTCACTTAGAATTGGCCTTATGGATGCAAAGAAGGCTCTTGCAACTTCAATCTCTTGAACTCCTGGAATTCCTGCTATCTTAGCACTATGCTGGAACTGGAACTAGCTTGCTCAAGGCATAGAGGCAAGCTTTTATAGATAGAGAGGAAAGAGATAGGATCAACCACATTATTCATGGGATTGGCTTTATCACTTGGAAACTTCCATGAAAGGTGGTAAACCACTTCCCTTCTATGGAGATTTGAAGCCAAACCATCCTATCTCAACATAGATTCAGTTGGTGAATGGGTTAAGGAGAACCTTCAGAAGCTTGTTGGTTAAAAACTTTACTCAATTCGGTTGGCGCGAGTGCGACTCTGAGACAGAGTGCCAATAGCGCGCCCTCTTTAGAGGATTTCCCCCATTGGCGCGGGCAGTACACTGTGGACCCGCGCTAATGCAAAAAGAGCTATTTTTATGGGTATTCTGCAGGAGATGTCTTCAGGGCATATGAAGCTCATACTTATAGGAATATGGTGCAAGTGGTTTCAGGTCATGTCACTTCTCACAGGTCCCGGGATGAGTCCTCCAGTGTGTGGGAGAGGGGTAACAGGGACGGTGATAAACGGTGACAAATTACTGTGTAACAGTCCTGGTTTTCCTCCTGCGAGTGGTCCTAGCCTTCTTCCCCATGAATTATTCCCAATTCCTGCCCTAGCGGCTCAAAGCATCCAACACAATGAGCTTGATAAGGCCATGGTTGGTGACGCATGTTTCCAGATGCGCAACTTTTTTCATGGCCACGACCATATGCCTAATGTTTCCCAACAAGAAGTAGGGAAGATTGATTAGCTATTGATGCCAGAGGTGGTTCAACAATGGAAAGTGGTAATTGAACACAATTGTTGCCCTTCCCTTGCAAGTAATGTACTTGATGAGGTAGAGGGAAACATCAGCTCATGGCTCGTGGAGTGTGGTGAAGTAAAATTATAATTGTGGACACAAACGAATTCATCTAGCCTGATAATGGGTCTAGCCACAACAGATACATTCTATGGAAGACTCCTTAGGTTAGAATCAATCAAGAGGACCTACCTCTTGGTCACTTATCCTGATTGATGATTTCCTCGCTTGCTCGCTCCAGCAATCTCTCTCTTCCTTCTTCAAGGTCTTGAAACAAGTAAATGATAACAACACACAAACTTAATAATAGACAAATTTCAATTCAACCTACTTAATATGTCAAGAAGCATCAAGACACGAATATGTAATATTACAAAACATGTAGGAAATCAATCGATAGTTGCATATATTAATATCAAAGAGAGATTACAACCATTTGTCTTGACGTCATAGTATTCCTCTGACAAGACTAGGTTCCCACACACTTTTGCTAGCATTCCATGATGGCTTCAAACAATAATAGTTTAAAGGCTCTTCCCTTTATACTTCACTCCAAACCAAACACAGTACTCCCTCACAAAACAAGATGGCTACAACGAGTAATAGCTTGCTTGTCTAATCAAAATAGTATACTCACACTCATCCACCACTCTAACTAGCCTGTGCTTGGGAAGAAGGGAGGTTTATATAGGAAATATGGACGGGAGATGGATCTTCTTTTCATGGGAGAAGGACTTATCACTTTAGGTAGTTCCATCATTATAGGGGAAAGGAGCGCAAACTGTCATCCTCGACCCCATCTGGCCAAACCATTTACTAGACTTCTGTTACAAAGCTTTTAGAGCTAGAAGCTTCAGCTCTAGTTTAAAAAACTTTCCATAACAGGACCAGTGTGACTAGAACACAGCTCAGCCACATTGATCGGTGTGGGGAATAGTGCTAACCTTTGCACATCGGCACAGGGGAGACAAAGGTCATTAGTGTCGACCTTGTAAACTGGCAAAACAGAAGTTTAAGGGGAAATGGTGCAAAAGGGAAATGATCTTCTCATGAAGAGGGACATAATGGGAGTTTCTTCATGAAGGCAAAGCATGTGGGGTTCACTGTAGAGGTCCTCCAGGATAAAGGAATGGGGAGTACAGGGACAGTGACAAAATGTTGTGTAACAGATGTCCCCTAAAGTGTGAAGGCCGAGCTGGAGTGAGGGATGAAATGATTTATAAAGCAGTGCGGGGAACCAGTCTGTTGTCAGAAAACCTGCAAGAAAGTACATATACATATACTTGAACTAAGATCTCTGTCAAATGATACATGAATCATGGCATGGATGCAGCCATCCAGAGAATGATCACGTAATTGGATCAAGGTATGGGCATAGCCATCCATCAAAGAGGATCATAATGAAACCAAGGTATGGTCGCGATCACATATGATAACTTATGGTCTGGTTGCAGCCAGCCATCTAATAGAGACATGCATATCATCATAACCATGTCACACCACTTTGCAACCTAGACTTTTGTGATCTAAGTCCAAGGTCTTGCGGTCCAACACGACCTGATAAAAGTACAGATCCTAGCATGCGAATAGATGTGTTGACGTCGAACATGCTAGAAGGTCGCTTGATTACTAGTCAATAATGTAAATTATTAATAAGCGCGAGAGAAACCACCAATAATGACAATGGAACTCAAGGTACTATCAGCACAATTCACGGAATGTGAATATAGGAACTGAAGTCGAACACCCATGAAATCACTCGATCAAAAGCCAATGATGTGAACTTGTCGTCGAGTGCAAAGAACTTGCCATTGAGGCATGCAAGCTCTAAGGTACTGGAAGGGAGTCTCTCGGTCAACTTCCTAGATAATGAGTTGAATTCGATGGAAAGAGACCGTGTTGAAGGAGGGCCATAATGAATCCCACATCATCGATGCGAGACAATAGGACGAAAAATGTTTTTGGATGATACAAAGAAACAGAGGTAAGTGTAACTGCAGAAGGACAACTCTTGAACATATCGGTGACACAACTGGAAATTTGGCAGCTTTTGGGTCCATGGGATCGGTGGTCATAATGATGTAGCAAAGATCAAATGGAAGGAAAAAATGAACGGCCCAAACCTAGTAAGGTCAACGATGCAAAGGAGGATGTCCCAACCCGACATGAAGTAAAGAGTGTCATGTTCAAGAGTAAGCTGTCGACACGACTCGATAGATTTCCAAATTTTCCCCAACCATTTCTGGTGAATACCCCAATTATGTTTTAATCGCAAGCTTGAAGGGGATAGCATATGCTTGCATTGCAAGTTCATCCTTTGAATGAATCAGACCTAGTAAGTTTAACGAGCCCTAGGAAGGAGAAGCTCATGTTCGTCATGGTGACGAATCCGATGTCGTTTAATACTTTAACGAGTCCAATAAAGGTGTAACTCGGTATCTTTTTCACGTTTAGAGAGTTTAAAAAAGAAACGTAAAAGAAAACTCCACATGGTCCCGTTTCTTACATTTGTGTCTCTCGATCCCGAAAAGGTAGAAAACAATACTTGAGAGAACCGCTTGACCATTTCAGTCAAGGCGTACCTTTTTCGTAAATAGTGCCTTCCAGCGTGAAAAAGGGGTAAACTTATACTTGGCACACGACGTTTCACATCGATTAACGAGTTCGAAACGACAAGGAATCAACCATCTTTTCGCTTTTAAAGGGTCGGAAAAGAGTTGAAAGCGGACCCCCTATTTTTATTATCTTTAATGAGTCAAAAAGGGAAAAAATACTCATCAATATTTTCATATGAGTTTAATGAGTCGAGAAAAGAGCTGAAACGTAACTCATCCTAGAGGAACGAGTGGTATAAAGGGTAGCAACTAGTTCCGACAAGCGAGGAACTGTCCAAAACATGTAATGGTCAAGAGGCTGGCTAATAAAACCACCCATCACTGCGGTCCCTCAAGAGAGGAAAAAACAACCAAGTGAAAGCAAATGATCGGCCAAAGAGATGGTGGCGATGTAATGAAACAATCAAGGCTCATTTAGCTTATAAAAACGACAATCACGAGATGTCAATTGGGCATGGGTTCATTTTTACACAGGCTTGAACCATGGAGAAATTTCCTTGGATTCGATTTCATGTTTACACAAGCTTGAAATGAAAAATTATGCTCGCTATAAGTTTGTATGCCCCCCGCATAATGAATCAATCGAGTTACATGCCCCCCAAGCTTCATTTCAATCAACTAGGTGGATCGAATGAAGGTTCACTTTCGAGATCTAGGAAAGACTCGACTGAGATTTTACGAGATCTTAATCAAAGACTCTATTTGGAAAATGGAGTTGCTTCATTTTTTAATGAGGTTGACACAATAAAAGAACTATCCTTGAGACCCTTGCTTCATTTTTTAACGAGGTGGACACAAGACCAGGAACTATCCTCGTCATCCTTGTTCATGAACCGTATGAGAACATGGCTCCCAAGAGTTCTATACTAGATGGAAGAACCATGCTCTGGGAGGAATACATGTCAATTACCATAGACAGATCGGCTTACCATGCCCCCAGTACATAATGTAAAATACCATCTATGTGATCATCAACATATGTGGAGATGGAATGGGTAGCCACATAATTGACCTGTGGCGGGGAAGGTACTTCTTGCAAACAAGAGTCAATAGGGGATGATGGTTGCAAAGGAGGTTCCTGGTGACCAATGAGCGACAGTTGATCAATAATCACAATTCTCCCTTCGTGCGAAAAATAAACCACATGGAAAAATGAAGAAACAAGAGCTCCCATGACATAAACATAGTCGCATCCAAGGAGGAGATTGAAATCTAATGGACCTTGGACTACCATCATGTCTATATAGATGATTTTTTCTCCCAAAGTAATAGGGAACTTCGGAAGGATCCCTAAGGGTTGACTGGTTCCTCCATTGAAGGCCAACATATTCTGAGTGACAGGCACAAGTTATCGGGAACCCAAAGCTTGACAAGTAGTAGAAGACATGATGCTAACAGATGCACCTTCATCTAATATAGTGCCAGGCACTACCATATTATAGGCTTGTACTATGATCTGGAAAGGAACATAAGATGGGAGGTAGAAAGCAGTCAATGGACCCCAATCAAAAGAGATGACAGAACTACTTGGTGGGGGTATCATATGATTGCCACCATGCTATACAGGAATAGGAGAAGGACTCTCCTGAACAACTGGGATGGGAGGGTCACTCTTTGATTCATGAGAATCTAAGGAGATGAGGAGAACATGAGAAATATGATCATCACTACTCTCTTCGGGAACAGAGTAAACAACTGAAAGCAGAACCAAGTCGACACTCTTTTCAACTGATGGTTGGTCGGGAATAGACACAAGAGAGTCCTGCTCAAGAAGAGCAGGATGGCAAGAGATGAACCTAAGTCAATCTCTTGACCAACCAGGAGAGGGTCAAAAGAAAGCCTCTGATAACCAACTGGAAGTTGGGGTTGAGGAGCTGCAAGGTTTTCCAAAACTTTAGAAGCTTTATCCATAAGAGTACAAAGGTGAAGAAGATTCTCTCCTTCACATAACCTAAATGGGAATCTAATCTTCCCTTTCTTCTTACCATCACTAACCTAGGATGCAGAGTCTGAAGCCGAAGCAATTTCCACGTAATTGGCTTCGACGGCACTAAGCGGCATGACCTTTCCCCAAGCATCAACAAGATCTGGTGCAGGTATGACCTAGGGATCAGATTTTACTGAGACCATGTTGACAGAGGCAACATGAGTAGGTGTGAGTGGAAAAATTCCCATTAAGGCATAATCTTTGAAGAGACCTGCCCCCACACTCTCATAGGGAGCACCAGAGTGCTTTACGTACGGAACATTGCCATCCAAGGAGGAAGAAGCAAAGAAAGACAACTGATCGATGGTGAAAATCTTCCCTTGATGGGGAAAATGGATCATGTGAAACAAAGAGGAGACCACGGCATGCATGGCATGAGTCCAAATTCAACCTAGTATAAGATTATAATTGAGATTGGCATCAACAATCTCTACTTCGACTTGCACTGTCTTGCCTTCAAGGGCGATGGCAAGGTTAGGTAAGACATCAAAGGGTCACGAATCGCGCCCATCAAAAGCTTCCAAAGTGTTCGGAGACTGGTTCAGTGCAGGGGAACCAATAGCCTTCCAACATGCAGCTGACATGATGTAGGTGGAAGCACTTTCATCTATGACAGTGCGGTGGATGGTCTTCCCGTTAATGATTACCTGAATAAGTAAGGCATCTGATGAGGGAGTTGCAAAACAAGGTTCTCCTAATCGAACAGATCCAATTAGAATAAGTGGTATCGATGCCCTCGATAGTCCACAACAAAGATTTCCGCTGTGATGGGCGGCTTTGGAGTACCTTGAGAGCCGACATGGTTGATGGCGCCTGGGCCAAATCCTCAACAATATTATAGTGCTGAGCGGCTCAGGCATTGGGATTATACGAGGATTTCTACAACACACCTTAAGAGGGTGGCCGCGTAGTGGATTCAGGGTTAGGGCGCTTGATTTGCAAAGGGCTGGAACTCAGGGTGGAAGAAGAAGGAGCAACTTTTTTTCTTTCCCATATGCCAGAGCTGGAGTTTGATAATATTTGGATTGGGTAGCCACATTAATGGGTGTGCTCATCATGAACACTTGAGATCCAGAGGAAGCAGATCGGAGTTGGTCTACCATCTAATTCTACTGAGATGGAAATGGCTCTTTAAGGACAGCAGGGGTCCCTTTGAGCAGGCAACTAACTTCATATCGTCACAGACAATCCTTAGTATAGTGATCCTCCTCGCAAATGAGGTAGGGATACTTAGGTTTCCGTTGCGAAGATTTGCCAGCAAGTAATTTGGGAGGAC
The DNA here is from genome assembly GCA_031772625.1 of Pinus tabuliformis. Taxonomy (NCBI): domain Eukaryota; kingdom Viridiplantae; phylum Streptophyta; class Pinopsida; order Pinales; family Pinaceae; genus Pinus; species Pinus tabuliformis. The sequence continues at coordinate 2,013,595,331 of CM062818.1, read as the reverse complement.
CCTGTTTCGAGGCATCGGCTTTAGCTTTGCCTTTGCCTTTCTTTTTGACTTTTGAGTATTTGTCCGCTGTGGTAGACTGGACAGTGTGGACCTCTAAGTTTTTACCAGGGCCTGGCGGATTTTGAGATGAACTATTAGGAGCAGTATTCGAGACCAACTTCTATTTGGAAGACATTTTAGCAGGGTTCTGGGATACTGAACCAATAACTCCATCAACGGGAGGAACAACTGATGACTTTTATGTTGTAGGATTAGATGACAGCCACGGAGCATTGGGTAACAACTCATATAAGGTGCCAGACTGAGAGTAGACTAGATCCAAGTACTGCGAATGGGCAATGGCTTGCTCTTCAGTGACGCATCCACCCATAGCTATATCATGAGCAATTGGGGCTACGAATGATTTGATAAACCATTCAGTGAGCAAGTGATCAGCTATCTCAAACTTGATCAGGTGACATCTACATCTCCATTCATGGATATGATCAGAGATGTGTGTCACAATGTCTTGCTTAAGCGATGTGAGAAAATAGGTGCCAGTTTCATAACGAACCGACTGCTGAAAATGTGTAAGGAAAGCCATGGCTAACAAATTGATGTCATGGAAAGTACTTCGAGGTAGCTCAATGTACCATTTTTCTGCGGCACCCGTGAGGGTTCGTTGGAAAAGATGAAGACGAATGGAATCGTCCATGTACGAGTTCAACGAGCATCAGAGGTGATATGTCATCACATGGGCTTGAGGATCTTCTTTATCTTTTCCATCGAACTTTGGGCAATCACTTGGTATCTTGGATGGCACCGGAGGCTAGTACGGGGAATGAAGAATGGGATAATTCATAAGACGCAATACATCTAGCAACTCAAGTGTAGCAAAGAAAGGTAATTGAATGTTAAAAGGCATGGGAGGTCGATAAGTGGGCCCATAGGGAGGAGCCCATCCATGCTGATAAAGATTTTGGCCCCACAGTGGGGGATTTTGGCCATATGGCATCTGATGCTGCCCCCATTGCGGATTACCTTGACCAAAGGGAGGATTCAAACCTTGAATACCTTGAAACTGTCCATGCGTTGGTGATAGGCAACGTATGGGTTAAAAGGCTGCTGAGCCTGTTGACCTTGGACATATGGGTATGGGACCTATTGTCCTAGAACATAGGGCTTTTGGGCCTGTTGTCCTCGAACAAGAGGGTTCTGGAACTGCAGTCCTTGGGCATAAGGTTGATAGACTTGTTGCCCTTGGACATAGGGGTTTTTTACCTGGTGCCCTTGGCTAGCAGGATTTTGAACTTGTCGACCCTGGACAAGAGGATTTTGCACCTACTGCTACGGGATCTAACCTTGATCCTGTCCCTGCAAGGGTTGACCTTGTTGATATTTATACAAGGGTTGCTCCTGCCCGGGTTGGTTTTTCAGTTGCAAGGGTTGGCCTTGCAGTGCAAAATTTTTCCCTGGGGCTGTTGTGGTTGGCCCTGCAAGGGTATGGGTTGAGAGCTATGCATAGCATATTGCATCTGCTGTTGTGCAGCATGCTACAATTGTTGAAAGGAATGACCTTGCTGTTGTTGCAGGTGACCTTGATGTAGGATGATCTTCCCTCTCTATTGTGCGGAAATCCCTTGCCGCGATAAAGGTTGCCCTTGCGTTAACAAAGGCTGCCCTGGTTGTTGCAAAAATTATCCTTGTTGTTGCAAGGGTATTTAAACAGTGCCCAAGAAATTACCGAACTGAATCTGGCCATAGCCAGGTTGGAGGGTGTAAGGTTGATTAACCAATCCTTGAGAACCATATGGAATGTAAGGATTTTGGTATTGGACTTGAGATGCATAGGGCTACTGATACTGAACATTGCTTGATCCAGACGGACCACCAGGATTTTGAACCTATTGGTACTGGACATTGCTTGATCCAATAGGGTCAACAGGGTTATAAATAATACCAGAAGAGGGTTGGTTTATACCAAGCATGTGAGCTTGTGAGCCACTCACATTAGTGGCACCTGACATCATAGAGACATTGAGGTTCTGACCCCTAGGCTGTGGCACTATCTGGCCACTGACTGACGGGACAAAAGAACTGATGGAAACAATATTTGAAACAGTCGGTTGTGACTGACGTGTAACTGGGATCGATGATACAAGAGTGTTCGCGATGGTGGGTTGCACCAAGAATGAAGTAACAACTGGTTTGGAAGTCATGTTCTTGACGAACAGACCTGATGTAGGCCTGAAACCTGACGCCCAAACAAAATTATGGTAGAGTGATGAGGCACTAGGTGTGCCTGAAGCTAAGTGTCCGAAAGACACATAGCTAGGTGGCAAACGGGTGGGAATACCTTCCAAATAAGGGAATCCCTCGGGAGGAAACTGTAGTTGCAATTCTTCTCCCTCAACAATGTGTGGAGTAGAAACTTTGGACTTGTCCAGAGAAGTTACTGGAGCATCACCTTCGGGTTCCATGTTTGAAAATAAACGACGATGAATGGCCGAACGTGTATTGGGGGATAGTTCCAAAGGAACACCCGGTTGGTCATACGGACTGTAAGGATGCTGCAGTGATATCTCAACAATGTTAAACAGAGGGTTCGGAGGATAGATAACCAGTCCAAGCTGACTGTCAGTGGTCGGTGAGTTCTCCAGAGTTTGAACGGGATTATCCAGAGATTTTGGGCCAAGATCGTAGATGACCCTGAATCGAAAGTAGGCGAAGGATGAGATGACAATGGTTGAACACTCAAAAAAATTGCAAGTTCAACATTTTGGTCCTCAAGTGACTCTGATAACTTAGGAAACGACTCTTGAGACAATCTTTCAGACAGAGGAGAGGAAGAGGAATTGGGTGAACCAGATGGTTCAGCCACGATGACCTTGTCTTAGTCAACAGAACAAGTAACTTCAAGGCTTTAATAATGTCCTTTTAAGCGAACTCACGATTTGGTCGAAAATACTAACAGGATGTTTTGGATCATGGGCAATCAATTATTAAGACGCATAAAATACTGATGTTCTTTCATTTTTAAAGAGTCAAAAAAGAAACAAAGATGACTCTATCACTTTCGATTGGAAACAAGCTCGAAAGGACAAGTTCTTGATTGATATTTTAAGTTTAATGAGTCGAAAATATCAAATGACTACTCTGGATGATCTAGGTAAATAGGATTACAAGGCAACCGTGAACTGCAGAATACCTCATGGCGAACCAAGAAATATGAGCAGGCAATCTCCTTGAACGTTGTGTTCGGTGTATCACGTTTTCAAGGCAGCCGAGTCGGCTTCCTAAGGATAAAAGGATTGCATCCTAGTGGGGTCTCTCATTATATACTCGACGCTACGGGGAGCACAAATCTGTGCTAGCAATGTCTAATGCCAAAGCTAACGACAGCTGCTAGGTTTATAGACGCCAGTATCTTAACTTTCAACTAGTATTGTTATGTCAATTGACAATTTGGGTTCATATGGAGTAATATTTTGTGCAAATTGAATTTATTTTTGAGAAAAATATGTTAGATTTTTCCTGGTACATAACATCCAATTTGTATCAATTTATTGTTGTAATTGGTATTATTGAAGCAATAGTCCCTATTGTTGAGGTATGTTATCAAGGGAAGAAGTGATTGAGAATATCAAGAGAAGTGCGAATAGAGGATGAAGTAGAATTAGCAGTGAAAAATAAGCTAAAATGCATCACTAATGATTGGTATTTGCAGTAACAGCAATACCATGAGAAAGTTAATTGGAATCAATATTCCTTTTAAATCATACAAAATATGCATTGGCTAGATAGTATTTAGCTAGCAGCAATAAGGTGTTCAAGAACTAGATGCATTCAAATCAAAGGAAGTATATGTTTAGGGGGGCCATATCACACATATGTCTAGGTTATAGAGTAGCAATGACCAATCCTCGAAGAGAAGTCTGCAGAGAAAAATGCACATCAATAGGTAGATCCTCGTCATTGACAGTCGACGATTGCATGAGGAGAAGAGGAAACTTGTAGCTCTTTTCCATTGATGTCAAAGTGGGAGAGAATATGTGGAGAAGTTGTGATGGCCCATGCAGAGGAGAGAAATCCATTGGTGGTTCATGCTTGGAGAAGTTTGGAAGCAACATGAGGATTTTCCATTAAAGTGGTGATAACATTGAGGTGTTTCCATCAATGCAAAAGAGGGAGATTGTTGGATAGTTGGCATTGTCTAGATGGCTAGTGGTTGCAAGTGTGTTGCAATTGATGTCAAAAATCATGTTTGGAGATGTGTTGGGCTGTTGGCATTGTCTAAATGTTTGCAAATGTGTTGGCATTGGTGTCAATCAAATCAACATAGATGTTTGTGGTAGCAGATGGTGGCTTTGATGTCCCCTAGCCTAGCTGTGATGATAAGCGGGCTAGTTTAATGTGCTTGATATGTTAAGCTTAGGGGGAGTCTTATATTTATTGTAGTCTCCAACAAAGAATCACCGTATTAGCAGACTTATTGGAGAAGCCATAAAATGATGACTATGGTTGTTGGGAGTCCCATAATACCTCCAAAGAACAGGATTTGGGCACAAGAAGAAAGTTCAAGGTGTGAAGATAAACGTAGAGCTTGCAACCATTTTTCAAGTAGCATATGGGCTCAAAGCCTACATCGGACCTTCTGTGGTGCAGGTAAATTCTCAGTGCGGAAACAAACAATTCCTCTAGCCCGAGAGAGTGGATCTAGCCACAAACAAACAATCTATGGAAAATCTCCTTAAGCTAGAATCAATTAAGAGGGCCTACCTCTTAGAATGCTATTATGCTTGGTGATGATCCTACTTCCTCACTCCAGCTATCTTCCGTTTCCTTCCTTCGAATACCTAAAACAAGCAAACAACAGCAACAACAAATGTGATAGCATACAATATTGTATTCAGCCTACTTAATAGGTCAAGGAACATTAAGCCATAAAGATGTAAAATGAAACTTCATGTAGGAAATCAATCAATAGTTGCATTTATAAAAATCAGAAAGAGATTACAATTGGTTCCTTGACATTGCTGGTGTCCTCCGATGTATCCGGGTTCCCACACTACTGCTAGAACTTCATGGATAGCCCCAACAATGGAATTTTTATGGCCTCTTTCCCTCTAGTCTCAAACCAAACCAAAAACACATTATTCTCCCTCAAACATACACTAGAAATATACAAGCTATAGATGACTTGCTGATCATTAAAACTCACTCCAAAATTCCAACTAGCTTTTGCTTGGGAAAAAGAGAGGTTTATATAGCTTGGATGGATGGGAGATGGTTCCTCTCATCATGGGAGAAGGTCTTATCTCTTGAGTTTGTTCCATCCTAATAGGGGAAAGGAGCCGAAACTGACCTCATTGGCTCCATCCAACCCAACCATCTACCAGACTTTCGTTACAAAGCTTCTAGACATGGAAGCTTGGCTGCATATTTAAAAAACCTTCCAAAAGGGGATCAACGAGACTAGAAAAGGATTCATTTGCTCTGCACGACGTGAGGGCTATTTTTAATCTCGGTAAATTAGCATGAGGAGGAAACTGGTCAGTAGCGTCGGTATTGTAAACTGGGATAAAAGGAAGATTCTTGGGAAATGATGCAAAGGGGAATTATTCTGCTCTTGAAGAGGGACATACTGGGAGTTTCTTCATGATGGGAAAGCATGTCGGGTTCACTATAGAGGTCCTCTGGGATCATGGACAGGGAGTAGAGGGATAGTGACAAAATGTTATGTAACAGATGCCCCCTAAAGCATGAAGGCCAAACTAGAGTGACGGGTGAAATGTTTTACAAGTGGAAGCAAGGAACTGAAGTCTGTCATCAGAAAAACTCCAAGCAAGCATAGAAACATATACATCATTGAAGACTCTACATGAATCGTGGTATGGATGCAGCCATCCAGAGAATTATCATGTAAATGGATCCAAGGCATGGGGGCAACCATCCAATAAAAAGGATCACAATGGAACCAAGGTATGGTCGCAACCATCCAATAATGAGAAGGATCACATATAACAACTCATGGTATGGTCGAAGCCATCCATCTGAAAGAGACATGTATATCAACATCATCATGTCACATCTCCTTGCAACCTGGACTTGTGTAATATTAGCCCAGGGTCTTGTGCTCCAAACAACCCAATCAAAGTACAAATATTAACATGTGAATCAATGTGTTGAAGTCGAACATGCTAGGAAGTCTCTTGATTACTGGTAAATGATGTGAACCGTTAACAAGCGCAAGAGAAACCACCAATAATAACAACGGATCTCAAGGTACCAGCAACACAATTCACAAAATGTGAATAAAGGAATACACCCGTGAAATCACCCAATCGAAAGCCAATGATGTGAGCTTGTCGTCGAGTGCGAAGAACTTGCCTTTAGGGCATGCAAGCTCTAAGGTACTGGAAGGGAGTCTCTCGACCAGCTTCCTGGATAATGAGCTGAATTCGACAAGAAGAGACCATGTCGAAGGAGGGCCATGATGTATCCAACATCATTGACATGAGACAAAAGGATGAAAATTATTTTAGATGATACAGAGAATCAAGAGTAAGTGTAACTATAGAGGGACTAACTCTTGAACATATCGACGACACAGATCCCAAAATTTGGCAGCTTTTAGATCCATAGGATCAGTGGTCATGATGACGTGGAAGAGATCAAATGGAATGCAAAATGAATGGCCCAACCCAGGAAGGCAAATGATGAAAAGGAGGATATCCCAACCCGACATGAAGCAGAATGTGTCATGTTCAAGGGTGAGCTTCCGACACGACTGATAGAATTTCCAATTTTCCCCCACCATTTCTGGTAGGTACCCCAATTATTTTTTATCGCAAGCTTGAAGGGGATAACATGTGATTGCATTGTAAGCTCATCCTTCAGACGAATCTGACCTAGTAAGTTTAATGATCCCTAGGAAGGAGAAGCTCATGTTCGTCATGGCCATGAATCTAATGTCGTTTAATGTTTTAACAAGTCCGACAAAGGTGAAACTCGGTATATTTTTCATGTTTAGAGAGTTTGAAAAAGACACGGAAAAGAAAACTCTACATGGTCCCTTTTCATACATTTGTGTCTCTCGAGCCCGAAAAGGTAGAAAACGACACTTGAGAGAACCGCTTGACCATTTCAATCAAGTAGTACCTTTTTCGTAAATAGTTCATCCCAACCCAAAAATGGGGTAAATGTATACTCGATGAATGACATTTCACAGCCTTTAATGAGTTCAAAACGACAAGAGCTCATCAATCTTTTCATGTTTAAAGAGTCAGAAAAGAGCTTAAAAGCAGATCCCCCATTTTATTTTCTTTTACGAGTCAAAAAGGGAAAAATGCTCGGCGATCTTTTCATTTGAGTTTTACGAGTTGAGAAAAGAGTTGGAACATGACTCCAGTACCATCATCGATAATCTGTCACTTGTCACTGCACAAAAAGGTAAATTCATTATCCAGTTCTAAGGAAAAATAGGTCGAGAATACTTAAAAACCATAATATTTCATGAAAAAATGAACAAAAGTAATTATTTTTTACCATTTACCATTTACCTTTATGTGAAGAGCTTTTTACCCACTTGTGCACTAATTTTTTCGGAGCAGATTGTGGAAAATCTGGGAGGTCATTCGCTGAGCACTCAGTTGCAGGTAAGAGCCAAGACCTTAAGCTCCATTTTCATACTTATTTCACCTGTTTTTAACCATTTTTTGGATTTCATGAGGAGGTTTTGTCAAAAACAAATCTCCCTCGGTCGGCGCGATTTCCGGGCATGGAGTCGTGCCGATTGGGGGTTGCTAAAAATGTCAACAGCGTCGTCAGCGCTACTATTTTTAAAATAGTCACGCCGGCGCCGTGAACAATTTGTTTTCCTTTTTTTTTGCTTAATTTGTCCGTTTGAATCCAAATTTCTCTTGCCAAAGATGATTATTGACTTGATTATATGGTTTTTGCATGGAAAAAATCGTCATAAATGGTGGATTAGAAGGAACGCGAGCATGAGGATATTGACACTCAAGCAATGGTTGACCCAAATTGCTTGGATGCTTTGAGGAACTGTGGGCTCCTAAAATTCTTCCTTACACTAGGTCTACAGGCTCAACCCGAATTTCTACGGTATATGATCAGTCTCTGGGACGTGAATTGGGAAATTTTCATCATTGGTGACCAAGAGCTGGAGTTGGAAACTTCAGACATTTATTTCATCATAGGACTGTCCTGGAGAGGGGAGCCAGTCAATCTATATGGGTCAAGGCCTATTGGGGCAAGTGTGACCATGCTACTTGCAGAACATTTCCTAGAAGCACTCAAATCAAAAAGTCACAAGATCAAGATTATGACTGTCTGGGATCTTGTGCTGAGAGTGTTACTACTAACCATCAATAGAGTGTCTTGGGCCTAAGCATAGCATGAGACCAACAATTCAAAGTTTTAATATGCTATCATCTACACGATGCCCACTATTTTCAACTGGGTAGAAGCTATGAAAGTCAACATGAAGCACCAACTATCAAAAGCTAAGGTGGGAAACCTGAAACAATTTTTCTATGGGTCTATGTTAGTGACCTTCTTCCTGGAGCAGGTTCCGCTGTTCCATTACCAGCTGGCTGAGGTGGAACCATCGATGCCACGAGACCCACAGATGGTCTGTTGGAGTGCATTGATTATCGGGGGCCAACAAATTTTCTATAAGCCCGCCTTTTTCTCGTGGATACGATGATAGTTGATCATAGTGGAGGATTGGCCTTATAGTGGTACCGACTTCCGCGGAGATCTGGATACGCCGCTCACAGAGTCGGAGTATTATGAGGATGGAGGTAAAAACAAGCAATTTTAATTTTTGATGTTTTTTATTATTTTTGAGATATATGTGTTCATGACATTTTGATTTTATGAATGCAGATGTTGGACCAGAACGCCCTACTGGGATGCCCCCAATCGCCAGGTGCATTGCTCAGCAGTTCGAGGTCACTCCTTATCAGGAGGGAAGAGACAACGAGGAGACGATCGTGTGGAATCTTGAGGGATTGACCCATGGGATCCCAGAATATGCCATATGGGTGATGTCCCATGCCAATATCAGAGGCATATGGTGGGGGTATTAGATCAGATCTGCCAAATGTGGACTCACGTAGTCCAAGCAGTTATATGCTACCATGAGCATCATGCTATTTAGTGCATAGGTCTAGCATTCCACATTTTTTAGGCCTGCGGGCCACCGATGTATAAGGCCTACGAGCCACCGATGTATTTTGAACAAAAATATTATTTTTTGAGGTCTTGATGTATAAAAAACATTACTGACACACACACACACACACACACACACATATATATGTGTGTGTGTGTGTTTTACTTCCTTGCTTACTATGGTACAACATTTTTTATTTTTTTAGTTTTTACATGTTTCGCAAATGTCTATCCAACACATAATTAGCTAATGCATTTGTTAATTTATTCATGTGTCTAGGAATATGATGATATGTAATGTAATCAAAATTTCTTTCCAATAGATGAATACGTAGATACATTCTCAGTATCTAAGGGTTTCGGACAGAATATTGCCTATTGAGTTGAAGGACGACAAGCTATGAATCAAGGTTGACAACCAATTCCCGGATTCCAAGAGCGATAGCTTATGACAACAATTTGATAACTGTGCTATACTCAGCGATGTTATTCACTGTTCGACCTAGACAAATACCTTTAAGATCAATCAACTCACCATGGGGGTCATAGCCCATGCCACAGATGACAGATTCCGAGTACTACAGCAAGCACCATCAGTGAAATCGATGTGAGGAGATACCGACATCTGCAAAGTAGGCAGAAACATAATAAGCAGGAAAACTTCTTGCAAAAAAACTCACCAAACCACACTGTAAAAAAATTAATAACACACTATTGTACAAAAGTAACCATGCAAGATGACCTAAGAATAATACTTTTTGAGGGAGTCCATGCTCGAACTCGAGTGATCAATCAACACAGATGAAAACTGAAGTTTTACCGTTGACATGGCGAGTAAGCATCGAATTGGCCAAATAATAGAGTAGAACTCATATAATGTTTTTCCCCCATGCCCCCTAGGCGAGGGAGGGTTACGAGTCATAAGATGACAACCCCATTTCAATAATGGGCAATCGGTAGAAACTCAAGGAGGGAGAAAAAGCTTGAACTCATGGAGAGATAAAGATGCCCTCAATTGAAAGATCTTGACACTGTCAGGAGAGACTGACATGTCAATAGGTAATGGAGAAGAGAATTTCTCAAGACACATAGACATGACCACTAGGCCAGAACCAAGTCATGGCGAATGAGAAGACACGTCGAGAGATGAACTCAAAACAGGATAATCATAGGATACCGACGGTGAAGCCAAAACAATTTCCAAGTAATCAATTTTGGCGAGACTTAACAGCATAACCTCACCCCATGTATCAACAAGATCCAGTGAAGGAATGACCCAAGGATCAGACTTGACCAAATCATGTTGACAGAGGCAACATGAGGAGGTGGGCGCTGAAAGATGCCCATTAAGGCAGGACATTTAAAGAGTCATGCCTCCACACTCTCATAAGGAGCACCGGTGTGCTTGACATACAGAACATCGCCATCCGAGGAAGAGGAAAAGAAGGACAGTTGGTCAACTATGACTATCTTCCCTCGATGCAGAAAACAAATCACACAGAAAAGGGAGGAGGCTACAGCATGCATGGCATGGGTCCAACTCCGTCCGAGTAGAAGATTGTAGTTAAGATTAGCATCAATGATTTCTACTTCGACATGTACTGTCTTGCCCTCCAAAGTAATGGCAAGGTTTGGAAGGACAACGAATGGTCACAAATCATGCCCGTCAAAAGCTTCCAGAGTGTTAGGGGACTGGTTCAGAGTAGGAGAACCAATTGCCTTCCAACAAGAAACAGACATGATGCATGTAGAAGAACCTTCATCGATGACGGTCCTATGAATGGTTTTATCATTTATGATTACCTGAATGAGGAAGGAAATTTGATGAGGTAAACATGGAACATGGTTTTCTAGGTCAAAACAGATGATATTAGAGTCAGCTGGATCCATACCCCCAATAGCCGACACTAATGATTTCTACTAAGAAGGACAGCTTTGAAGGACCTCGACAGCAAACATAGCTAATGGCGCTTGAACCAAATCTTCAAAAATGTTATAATGTTGAGCAGCTCGAGCATTAGGATTGTACGAGGACTTTCGAAGCACACCTCGAGAAGGTGGTCGAATGGAGGAATCAAGATTAGGTTGCTCTATATGGAGAGGACCAGAACTGGACGGGACGGAAGAATAAGGGGTACCTTCCTTTTCTTTCCCTGCTGATGAGGTAGGAGTTTAATAATATTTTGACATGGTATCCACATTGATCGGGGTACTCATCATGAACACTTGTGAACCTGAGGAAGCGGATGTCTGAGGATGGTCTACCATTTGAGTCTGTTGGGATGGAAAGGGCTCTTTCAATATAGCTAGGGTCCCTTTGAGCAAACAACTAACTTCGAACCATCTGAGACAATCCTTAGTATAGTGATCCTCCTCACAGATGAGGCATGGATAATGGGGTTTCCATTGGGAAGCATCACCAGCAGATGACTTAGGAGGACCCTGTTTTGGGGCATCGACTTTACCCTTGCCTTTTCCTTTCTTCTTACCTTTAGAGGATTGATCTTCTATAGTAGACACGACAGTGTGAGCCTCCGAGGTTTTACCAAGGCTGGATGAATTGCGAGAGGAGTCACTCGGATTAGTGTTGGAGAGCGACTTCTGTTTGGAAGAATATTTTGCAGGGGTTTGAGTCACTGAACCAATTACTCCATCAATAGGTGGGGTAGCCAAATACTTATATGTCATCAAATCATATGATGGTCTGGGTGCATTGGGTAACACATCATATAACGTGCTGGATTGTGAATAGACAAGGTCTAGATACTGGGCACGCATGATGGCTTGTTCCTCAGTGATGCATCCACCCATAGCAATGTCCTCAGCAATCTTGTTGACAAATGATTTGGTGAACCACTTGGTCAACAACTGATCAGCAATTTCAAAATTAATCAGACGGCGCCTATTTCTCCATTCATGTATGTGATCAGAGATGTGAGTCACAGTGTCTTGCTTGAGCAACGTTAGCAGATGGGTGCCAGTTTCATAGTGAACTAGCAGCTGGAAATCTGTGATAAAGGCCATGGCGAGAGTGTTAAAGTCATGATAGGTATTTTGAGGTAGCTTAGTATACCATTTGGCTGCAGCCCCTATAAGAGTTCATTGGAAAATGTGAAGACGAATGGAATCATCGATGTAGGAATTCGAGGAGCATCAGAGGTGATATTTCATCATGTGGGCTTGAGGATCCTCTTTCAATTTTCCTTCAAACTTTAGACAATCGCTCGGAATCTTTGATGGAACTAGAGGCCAGTATGGTGAATGAAGAATCGGGTCATTCATGAGTCTAGACACATCTAGCAATTCCAGCGTAGCTAAGAATGGAAATTGGGTATTGAAAGGCATTTGAGGTCGATAAGGGGGCCTAACTAGTGGGGCCCATCCCTGCTGGTAAGGATTTTGTCCCCATAGTGGAGGATTCTAACCTTGAAAACCTTGAAACTGTCCGACCAGAGGCTGTTGATAAGAAACATATGGGTTAAAAGGTTGTTGAGCCTTCTGACCTTGAACATATGGATTTTGCACCTGATGTCCCCAAGCGTAATGGTTTTGGACCTGCTACCCCTGGACGAAAGGGCTTTGGATTTGCTGCCCTTGGACGTAAGGATTCTACACTTGCTATCCTTGGACATAAGGATTTTGGACTTGTTGTCCTTGGACAAAAGGAGGCTGAACCTGTTTCCCTTTGACATAAGGATTTTGCACTTGCTACTGCAGGACTTGACCCTGGCCTTGCCCTTGCAAGGGTTGACCCTGTTGATATGAGTATAAGGGTTGCTGCTGCTCAGGTTGACCTTGTTTCTAAAAGGGATGATGATCCAGGTGGATATTGGTGGCCACCTGCCAATTCCACTTGGACCCCCACCATTGTTTCTTTCAGTTTTTCAATTTCCTTATTTGTAGCACAATTTACTATTTTTGGCAGTTTTTCGAGTCGTGAACTTTCGGCGTTGTTTTGATGCCCTAAACGACATTTTTTGGGAACACTGGGAGAAACGTGTTTACATGGACCAATGTTTCTTGTCCTTAAGTTGTATTCCTCGGATATATCTTTCTAACGAGGTATTGTGCGCGTCAAACGGAGATCGTATGCCGAAGTTACGACCCCGGGAAGTTGATGTACCAATTTACCCAAAACGAGGCCCATAGTTTGGCGCTTCATCTCCTAGGGTTAGGGTTTTGGATGTTTAGGGTTTTCCATTGTTTCTCAACAATAAATAGGCCTTCAAGACTCATTGTAAGAAAGTTCATAGGCATGTAGCCGCCATATCTCTCCTCAGAGATAAGCTACCATCGCCTGAGCTAGTTTATTTCCATTTCTATTTGTAAGCATATTTTAGTATTTTACATTAATTAAATGAAGTATTATTTCTGTTGTATCTCTGTATTTATGGTTATCTATGTAATTTGTTGGATTCCTATTTAAATCCAGATTAGTGGTATCAGAGTCGTCTGCTCTTTCTCTGTTTTCTTTGCATGTCCCCAGCAAGGTCAGGATATAAGGAGTTAGGGCTTAAACTGGTCGAACCTTTGCAATACCAACCTCGCAAATCCTAATGGCCTCCCATGGCAGATGAAAAGAAAGACGAGGGGGAAGGAGATCCTATCAAAATCTTTCTCGAAGAGGCCCTCGAATGACAAAGGAACGCGATGATGGACAACTTTTCCCAGATCCTTTAGCAGCTACCTAGGGGCGACACATCTACTTTCAGCAGCTACTCTGGAAGCGCCACACCCTTTAAGGTACAAGTTAACTTTGACATTCCCATATTTGAGGGTCAAATAGATGCAGACATTATAGATAAATGGTTAAATCTGCTAGAAGGGTATTTTTATGTTCATGATTTTTCCGTCCGGGATAAGATTACTTTCGCTGTTCTCAAAGTCGCCCACCATGTCAAGGACTGGTGGGAAACCTACTGCGAGCAAAAGCATGAAAGTATAGACTCACTGTTTTCAGCTGCATCCACTTGGAGTTCATTCATAAATGCCATCAAGGAGCAGTACTAGCCTGTCAAAATCTATGAGGATAAATACATAAAGTGGACCATGCTGCGGCAGGGAAGGGACCAAGACGTGTCAGAGTTTACCAATATTTTTCATACCCTTCGTACAAAGTTCGGTATCAAGGATTTTGAGCTACATTTGGTACTCAAATACTGCAGCTACCTACACAGGTACATCCAAGATGAGATGGAGTTCCTGGACATCTCCTCGTTGAGCACAGCATACCGACACGCTATCAAAATCGAGCAAAATTTTAAACAGAAGAAGCAAGGCTTTAGATCTGCAAATCCAAAGCAAGGGAAAGACGCCCCCAGACTGTTGAATAAAGGACAAAGCTAAGGCGGGGTGTCCCAGGACAACCCACCAAAGCCACAAGCGAATAACAACACCGCAAAGCTGAAGAAGGACACGGGAAAGTGGTGTTAGTTACATAAGAGCTCCACTCATAACACAAGTGAGTGTTGGTCCAAGCAGTAACTAGTGTCCGAGCTAAAGTCTTCGGAATCATATGCATGTTCAGACTTCAAATTAGAACTCAATAAGGGGAATGAAAAAGGGAAGCAAATTATCGATGCGGAGCCCAATGCCACCATTACCACCACAAAGATCTGGAAGGAGGAACCCAAAGATCCATAGGAGGAGGAGCACCTCTTCCACTCCCATATGTGGGTAAAGGGCTCCCCATTATAGTTCATTGTCGATAGCAGGAGCCAAAAGAACCTCATTTCAGCAGAGGTCATGAAGCGGCTAGTTTTACCAACCACAACACATCCACAACCGTACACCATCGGGTGGATTCACCAAGGACGGGATCTTTGCGTGAGCCAGTAGTGTCACCTTCCATACAACATCAAGCCCTTCACGGATGAGGTATTGTGTGATGTTGCTCCTGTTATGAAACCAACTCAAGAAAAGATAGAAAAGAAAGATCAACGCCTTAGAATTCAGCCTCTTCGAGGGGGCAACCTCCTTTACATTACATAAATGAACAATTTTTGGATGATACAAATGACAAAACCTCCTTTCTATATATAGGAGTCTAAGGAGTCACAATATAATCCAGCTGACCTAACAATAATAATATAAAGCCACAAAAATAACAATAGAGGGATTCTAAGGGGCACAGAAATAACAATATGGGGGTAATAGGGCACAACAATATAAATAAGGGGTATAACTACAATAGTAATGGGGTAATCACTAGTATTATAGGGACCCAACAGCTCCCCTTGATGTTTTTGATTTATTATTAGGCCAACCATACTTATGGAAGTGACATGTTGTATATGATTCAAGGCCTCATGTTGTTATTATTACTTTGGGAAATAATTTGTACAAGATACTGTAGGTAGCACCGCCTACTGTCATCTCTTTGGTTACTGCTAAACAATGCAGTAAGCTCATTTCCAAAACTAGGAAATTTTTTTTCCTGATCGCCCTTAAGGAAACAAGAAAACGGTAGCCACAACCTCCAGACTGGGCCCCTCCGCACGACAACTATAGATGGACAAGGTCATGGAGGAGTACGAGGACATCTTCACCTCCCCTGCAGGGGTTCCTCTGCACTATCAAGTCAAGCACTCCATCGATCTAACCCCAAGTGCATCGCTGCCCAATGGACCAATCTATCGGCGCTCCGTGCTGGAGAACAATGAAATCAAGAGGCGGATTCAAGAGATACTATAGAAAGGTCACATTCGATCGAGTTCATCGCCCTGTGGGAGCCCGATCATGTTGGTACAGAAGAAGGATGGGATTTGGAGACTTTGTATTGACTATCAGGCACTGAACAAGATCATTGTCCGGAATAGGTACCCGATCCCACAAATTGATGACCTTCTGGACCAACTGAAGGGGGAGAAATATTTTAGCAATATCGATTTGAAGTCATGATATCACTAGGTACCAATCGAGCCTTCTGATGTGTGGAACACTACCTTCAAAGCCAAGGAGGGCCTTTTCGAATGGTTGGTTATGCCTTTCAGGTTGACGAATGCTCCTGCAGCCTTCCTGAGGCTAATGGATGACATCTTACGTCCATTCACCTACTCATTTGTAGTGGTATACTTGGATGACATCTTGATCTTCAGCCAGAGTTGGGAAGAGCACCTCCACCACATCCAACAGGTTCTCCAAACATTGCGGCAACACAAGTTATGTGCCAATTTGGAGAAATGAACTTTTGGCATGACCCAAGTTCTGTATCTGGGATACATTATTGATGAACAGGGGTTGCATGTGGATCCAGCCAAGATCCTAGTCATTCAGGATTGGCCATCTGCAACCACTCTGCTAGAGCTCCGCAACTTTCTGGGTCTTGCCAAATTCTACAGCGGGTTCGTGTTGGGATTTTCTCATATCACTCGGCCCTTGAGTCAAGTCACCAAGGGAGGAGTGAAAGCAAAATTCTTTTGGTCTTAATCTCAATATAAGGCATTCACAGAGTTGAAACATCGCCTCTACTCGACACTAGTGCTCACATTACCAGACATTACCAGACTTGCAACAACCATTTGATATCAAGACATATGCCTCTAACTATGCTATTGGGGCAGTCCTTCCTCAACACGGGCATCCAGTGGCATATCATAGTGAGACACTTTCAGACATAGTCTAGATTATCCCACTTATGACAAAGAGATGTATTCCATTGTGTAGGGTTGCCGACAATCGAAGCATTACATTTTGGGGAAGGAAACGTCATCCACACAGACCACCAGCCCCTGTAGTTCATACAGACGCAAGGGAAGTTGTAGAATGATCGCCATAAGAAGTGGACCACATACCTGCAACAATTCCATTTGAATATCAAGTATAAGAAGGGCAGCACCAGTAATGTTGTAGATTGCCTCCGTTGACCACCGATCATGGCGTCAACCACCGTTATCAACTCTTGTGGGCACAAGACTTCTAATTGGCTACTTCTCTACAAAAGCGACCCAAAATTTGGCCACACATACCAGACACTCTTGGAGGGTCAGCATGTTCTAGATTTTCACCTCCAGGATGCCCTGTTATGCCATCTAGGTCACCTTTGTGTTCCTTCAAGCGAACATGCCAAGATGATTTGGGAAGCACCCTACAGTCAGGTTGTTGGGCATTTCAGGCTCAAGAAAATGGTGGCAGTATTGCAAAAGTATTTCTATTGGCCGAATCTTCAACAGGATGTCGAGAAGTACATCAGATCCTGCGTTGCCCACGCCATTGCCAAACCGACCATCAATAAGCAAGGCCTCTATACTCCACTGCCTACCCCTAGTCGACCTTGGGAATCCATCTCCATGGATTACATTTCGGGCCTATTTTTTTGTGGTCATCGACAAGTTCTCAAAGATGGCCATTATGGTGGCCTGTAAGAAGAATGTCACATCAGAAGCCACTGCTGAACTCTTCTTTGAATGAGTGTGGGTACACTTTGGGATCCCACATTCTATCATCTCAGATCGGGACAGCAGGTTCCTCAGTACATTTTGGTCCAATCTCTGGTCGATGTTGGACACGAAACTGACTAAGTCCACACCTTCCATCCCTAAACTGATGGCCAGACAGAGGTTGTCAACAGGATGATAGTACACATTCTGCGCATGTACAACTCAAAGCATCCACGCACATGGGATGAGAGCCTCCCCTATGTTCAGCATAGTTATAACCAGGCTCTCCACAGCTCGACTGGCCACAAGCCTTTTCAGGTGGACTTGGGATTCCAGCCACTATGTCCCATTGATGTGACCATGCCATTTATAGCTACTCAGGCAAATTCAACACATGTCCAGTGTGAAACAGATAAGGAAAATAACTTCATTGAGAACATCCAACATATTTGCTAGCAATTCTATGACATTCTAGAGAAATCAAATTCCAAGTACAAGCAATGACATGATCAACATCAAGTGCCACACAAGTTTTAGGTGGGCAACAAAGTCTGGTTGCATTTGCAAAAGGAACGCCTTACCAGAGCCTATCGGAAACTTAGACCACTCCAATATGATCCTTACCCCATTACCAAGGCTATGGGAGACAATACATTTGAGCTGAGCATTCCCCCATTCCTTGGCCTACACCCAGTGTTCAACGTGGACCACCTTCAGCCATACTTTCCACCATTACTAGACACATCCGACATTACAAAACAGCTCACACCAACAGATTTAAATCCAGATTGCATGGAACAATCTGCAACTGATCGGATCATGGACACGTAGATCAAGCACACTCGCTAGCAGAATATCCAACTGTATCGAGTTGTCAAATCAAGCCAACTCCTTAACCAGGGCAAGTGGCTCACTAGGGACCAAGTTCAACAAACGTTTCCTCATTTCATGGAGGAACTCAATGCAATGAGGACCATTACTTCCTAAAGGGGAAGGAATGATCCAGGTGGATATTGGTGGCCACCCACCAATTCCACTTGGATCCCCACCATTGTTTCTTTCATTTTTTCAGTTTCCTTATTTGTAGCACAATTTACTATTTTTCGAAGTTTTTTGGGTCCTGAACTTCTGGAGTCGTTTTGAGGCCCTAAACGACATTTTTTGGGAAGAATGGGAGCAACATGGGTCCTCAAACTGATGTTTCTCATCCCAAAGTTGTATTCCTCGGATAGATCTTTCTGACGAGGTATTATGCACGTCAACTAGAGATCGTATGCCAAAGTTATGACCCGGGGAAGTTAATGTACCAATTTACTCAAAACGGGGCCCATAGTTTGGTGCTTCATCTCCTAGAGTTAGGGTTTTGGATGTTTAGGGTTTTCCATTGTTTATCAACAATAAATAAGCCTTCTAGCCTCATTGTAAGACAGTTCAAAGGCATGTAGCTACCACATCTCTCCTCAGAGATAAGATACTATCGCCCGAGCTAGTTTATTTCCATTTTTGTTTGTAAGCATATTTCAGTATTTTACATTAGTGAAATGAAGTATTATTTCTGTTGTATCTATTTATTTATGGTTATCTCTGTAATTTTTTGCATTCTAGTTTAAATATGGATCAACTGACCTTGCGGTTGCATGGTTTGCTGCAACTGTTGCGAGGGTTGCCCCTGTGGTTGTTGCAGTTGTCCCTGCTGCAGCATCATCTGGCCTTGTTGTGGCATGGATGGCCCTTGCTACAATGAAGGTTGGCCTTGTTGCTGCATGGGTGGACCTTACTACAACGAAGGTTTCCCTTGCTACTACAAGAGCTATCCTTGCTGCTGCAAAGGCACTTGAACAGTTCCCAGAATGACAGCTTGAAAGTTCTCGAACTGTATCTAGCCATACCGACCAGGTGCAGCGGACGGAACAGGCTAGAAATAAACTCTAGGCTTAGGGATGTATGGAAAATTAGCCATCGCTTGTGAACCATATGGAACATAAGGAGGTTGGTACTGACCTTGAGCCATATTGGGCTGCTGATATTGGACGTGACTTGACCTAGACAGACCAACATTGGGTTGTTGGTACTGGACATGACTTGACCTAGACATACCAACATTAGGCTATTAGTACTAGACATTACTTGATCCAGGAAGACCAGCAGGATTCGAAATGGCACCCAAAGAGGGTTGGTTCATCCCAACCATGTGAAGTTTTAAGCCACTCACATTGGTTGTGCTAGAAATCATAGAAACATTTGGATTTTACCCCCCAGGTGGTGGCATAGCCTGCCCACTTACTGGAGGGATCGAAGAACTGACAGAGACATGACTCGAGATCATCGCTTGAATCGAATGGGTTACTTGAACCAACGAAACAAGAGGATTTGGAATGGTGGGTTGCACCAGGACTGAAGTAACTGCAGAAATCACCATCTGTTGGGAGGTCAAGTTCTGAATGAATGGACCTATGGTAGGCATAGCACCAAATGCCCAAATAGGGTTGTGATACAATGATGAGGCAGTAGGCATGCCTGAAACCAGCTGAGATAAAGTCATGTAATTACGCAGTAACTCAGGATGAACACTGGTTGGAATTCTTCCCATATGAGGGAAACCTTCTAGAGGAAAAGGATATTCCTGCTCCTCGACTGTGCATGGAGTGGAAACCTTTGAGTGGCCTTGAGAGAAGACTAGGATTTCGCCTTCTGATTCCATGGGTGAAAACAGGCGACGATGGACTACCGAAGATGTTCAAGGGGATAATTCCAAAGGAATACCCAGTTGATCGTATGGACTGTACAGACGCTGAGGTGATATCACAATAGGATTGAACAAAGGATTTGGAGGATAAACAACCAGTCCAAGCTGAACTTCAAAAGTTGACTAACTTTTGGGAGTCTGGATAGGATTATCCAGAGATTCCAGGCCAATCTCAGAAAGTGACCCAGTATCTGAAGGGGGAGGATGAGATGACAAAGGTTAGATACTCAAAACAATTCCAAGCTCAACACCTTGGTCCTCAAGGAACTGTGACAATTCAGGAAAAAGATCCTCAGACTATATTTCAGACAAAGGAGGGGAAGAGGAACTACAAGAACCAGTTGGTTTAGCCCTGATGATTTTGTCTCAAATAACCAAAAGAGATATTGATTTCAAGGGTTTTAAAATGTATTCAAAGGTATACTCACGATGTGGTCTAAAAAAATACTAACATGAATGTTATAAGATCGTGGGCAACAATTTTTTAAGATGCAAAAACAAATTGGTGCTCTTTCATGTTTTAAGAGTCGAGAAAGAAGCAAAGGTGACTCTATCACTTTCAATTTGAAATGAGCTCGAAAGGACATGCGCTCAGGTGATCTTTTATATTTAGGGAGTGAAAAAGAGCAAAATGACTACTCCAGATGATCTAGGTAAAAAGGATTACCAGGTAACCGTGAACTGCAGAATACCTCCTGGTGAACCGAGAAGTACAAGCAAGCAATCTCCCCGAATGTTGTGTTCAGTGTATCACGTTTACAAGGTGGTAGATTTAGCTTCCTATGGATAAAGGATTGCAACCTAGTGAGGTCTCCCTTTATACACTCGACGGTACGGGGAGCACAAATCCGTACTAGCATTGTCTAGTGCCGAAGTGGACGACAACTTCTAGGTTTTAAGATGCTGGAACATGTCTCTAGTGTAGACCTTCTAAAATATGATCGTTAGATTTCAAATGCACCTTAGGTTAATTGAGTACATTTTAGAGTTGATCTTGAAATTATGTCTCGTTTTTCAGGCCTTATCGATGTGACTCGAAAAACATCTATATGCAGCTAAATGAGACAAGACCCTTTCAATTCGATGAATCGTCTACACTAATGAGAGTAGAAAACTCACTCAAATGCAACAAAACAAGCAATTGAAAGCAAAATTACTTTTTCACTATTTTGGTTTTGAAAACAAAATGATGAAAAAATATTTCCAATTCCTAACTTTCCTATCAAATGCACCTCAATTAATCCTTTCACTAGTAAAGATAATTTATTTCTTTTCCAATGCAAGTGATGATGCAACTCTAGTCTTCAATGATGCTAACTAACGTAACATATTGATTCAACAAAATAGAATTATGTATTTTTCAATGAAATGATGGAATGAATCTTTCACAAACAGTTCTCACTTCAATGAAACCTTTCCAATACAATCAATCACAAGCAAACACAAAGCACAAAAGAGAATTCCTTTTAAACTAATGAAGCAAAGACTAAACCAAAAACAAGATGGGTAGTGTGATCTATGCCCGAAAAGAGACACTCAAACACCAAACGAAACTTTTTAAACTTGTTAAATGGAAATCAAAGAACAAAAGGATTAATCAAACAAAACGCAAGGAGAAAATATGACTATCTACTTGACTTGTTGAGCACGTAAAGAAGTGAATGGGTGACGACCTAGATACCCTAAGGTTATACACCATCCAAGAACTCAAGAAACCAAGTGAATAAAATGCAAATCGAACAAGCATACAAACCAAGCCAAAAGAGCTTTCCAGCCAGGGAGAACACAGTCAAAACAAGCTGAGAGATAGAAATATAAAGGGCAAGACATATTGGCTATGATCTAGGGTAAACCCTAATCTTCACCTATAGGAATCGGTGCGACTGCCTAACTGAAAACAAGTGCCATAAGGGGGTCAGTGTGATGTTTTTTTAGAAGCTCACGTTGATCGACGCAACTGTCAGAAAAATAAATGCACTAACTGAGGATTCAAGGAAAAAAATAAAATTTTCAAAGGCTAAGACTAGACTTGCCATTGTAAATTGCAGGCTCAAAGCAGTAAACTAGGCAAAGCAGAGAACACTAAAGGGAAGTATTGATACTAGAAAAGTTCACACAAAACCATAAAGTGACAATCAATCAAATAGAAGGATTGGCTCCCCAGTATGGTCGCCAATTTGTGGTGCAAGTAAATTCTTAGTGCGGACACAAACAATTCCTCTAGTCCGAGAGAGCAGGTCTAGCCACAAACAAACAATCTATGGAAAATCTCCTTAATCTAGAATCAATTAAGAAGGCCTATCTCTTAGAACGCTATTCCGCTTGGTGATGATCCTACTTCCTCACTTCATCTATCTTCTGTTTCCTTCCTTCGAATACCTGAAACAAGCAAACAACAATAACAACAAATGTGACAGCATACAATATTGTATTCAGCCTACTTAAGAGGTCAAGGAACATTAAGCCATAAATATGTAAAATGACACTTCATGTAGGAAATCAATCAATAGTTGCATCTATATAAATCAGAAAGAGATTACAACCGGTGCCTTGACATTGCTGTTGTCCTCCGATGTATCCGGGTTCCCACACTACTGCTAGAACTTCATGGATAGCCCCAACAATGGAATTTTTATGGCCTCTTTCCCTCTAGCATCAAACCAAACCAAAAACACACTATTCTCCCTCAAACATACAATAGAAAGCTACAAGCTATAGATGACTCACTGATCATTCAAACTCACTCCAAAATTCCAACTAGCTTTTGCTTGGGAAAAAGAGATGTTTATATAGCTTGGATGGATGGGAGATGGTTCCTCTCATCATGGGAGAAGGTCTTATCTCTTGAGTTTTTTCCATCCTAATAGGGGAAAGGAGCCAAACCTGACTTCCTTGGCTCCATCCAGCCCAACCATCTACCAGACTTCTGTTACGAAGCTTCTAGACATGGAAGCTTCGGCTCCATATTTAAAAAAACTTCCAAAAGAGGATTGGCGCGACTGGAAAAGGGTTTAATTGCTCTATACGGTGCGAGGGATAGTTTTAATCTCTGCAAATCAGTGTGAGGAGGAAATTGGTCAGTAGCACTAGTCTTGTAAACTGGGATAAAAGGAAGATTCTTGGGAAATGATGCAAAGGGCAATTATTTTGCTCATGAAGAGGGACATACTGGGATTTTCTTCATGATGGGAAAGCATGTTGGGTTCACTGTAGAGGTCCTCTAGGATCGCAGATGGGGAGTAGAGGGACAGTGACAAAATGCTGTGTAACAACTTCTCCACTAGAAAGTGCTCTGAAATATATTTCCAATGGTATGTGGAAGTCCATGAATGGCCATCGAGATCAAAAGTTAAGGACTGATGAAGTTAGTATCTTGAACTCCTAAGCACGTTGAAATATCAAAGTAAGCTAGCATATCGAGACCATAGAATTTCATAATCTCAATGAAATTCCTTTTGAGAAAAGTTTTGATTTGATACCAGGGAAGTAGGGTTGAATTTTTAGACCCAATATCAAAAGGACAAAGCATGTAGCATATTCAAGTTCAGAACCTCGGAAGGTTGGTCATATCAGAACCTTAGAAGGACGAATATTGGAAGGCGCATAACATCAAAACCTGACATAGAAAGGAATCAATATCGGAGGTTGTAATGTCGGAGTAGGTGAGAACCTTGGCATATCAGAACCTCGAAGTTTTGTAAGTTCTTAAAATTGCAATTCTTTGAAAGTGTCAAGGTTTGCGAGAAAGATGAAATACAAAGGAATTAGTTGAAAAGCAAAGGACCAAGTGACCCCTTTCTCTGTCCTCAAATTTGACACATGGCAGCAGGTGATTGGCCCTGAGGAGCTAAAGTGGAAAATGATGTTAGCATGACGTGGTTGTATGGTGGACACGTGGCAGCTTGATTCAGCATGTTTGGTGGCATCATGGGGAAAATTTGAGTGACACGTGTCACAACTAAGGATGTGTCACATGGAGTGATGAGGAAAGCATGATGCCATCTCAGAGGTCAGCATATCAGAAGATGGATTTTTCGTAACTCCTATATAATTGTTTTATAGAAAAGTTCTGATTGGATAAAGGGGCCACGATGTGTATTGACACATGGTTGTAGGGACCCATAGAACCAAGGGCATAGAAAGAAGACTCAACATCTGAGTTCTATGAGTATTTTGAAAGTCGGAATTCCGAGAATCCTCCAAAAATGAATTATGAAGGGATTCCTAATACAAGGAGCTTTGATGTGGTGGTGCTTGGTAGTGGGAGACGCAAAGGACCAAGGGTGTAGAGTAGGGTTAGCACTTAAGTGTTATGTGGTGCCATGTGGAAAGTATTTTAGAGGTCAAAATTTTAGAACTCCTCCGTAATTGAAATTTGAGAAAAGTTATGAAATGAGGAGCTTCTGATGTATTGGCATCTGGATGAGAAGCTAAAGGAACCAAGGGCAAAAGAGAAAATACACATGAAGATATTCCCTCGATAGGAACATAAAGGTCCTAGCACCTAAGCACTAAGCTGACGGTCTTAGGCAACTTTCATATGAGAAAGAAAATGATAACGACGCTAAGAACCAAGGGGCTAAAGGCATCAGAATTGTTTGATTTTGTAACATTATTCTAATATGAGTTACAATAATTTATGACTCTGATACTATAGTACAAAGTGAAAGGATGAATGGGTCGGCAGCTAGAAAGAAAATGCAAGGCAAAGGAGTTGGTTTATGGAGTAATGACCACTGTTAAATATCGTTGGGTCAAGGAAATGAGGACCATGACATGCAGAAGTAGATAATGGAGTATGTCTCAAGTAGAAGTAAGGCGTCTCTGCTCTTGTTTTCACGCTTCAACGAATTAAGGGAAGAACAGAGCCATGTTGGAGTACATTCTGAGCTTTGTGATTAATTTAATAAGAATGGGGAGCCTTACCAGAGTGCGCGGGTGGACTAAGAATAAATTCTTAGCATGGAGGATCACACAGTGAGTTGGTCAAGTGCTCAGGATCCCATCCTCATGTTTAATGTAGTGACCTATTCATATGCAACAACATATTGTAGAGCCATGCAGAGGTACACTCGGGTAGTGTGGCAACATGCACGAGAGGAAACATCAAGCAGAGTGCAAGAAAGGAACAAAATAAAGGAGCACAGTTGAGAAAAATGGGGAAAGAAACATTGTTGTGTGAGAGATATGAGGAGAGCTATATATGAGTATATGCGTAGCGTGTGAGGCCAAGTAAGCCTGTTTTGCATAGAAAGGCTGGAGAGTGCCTATGTAGAGAAAAGTGACCCCAGGAGAAAGTGTTGTTGAGTGATAAAGGTTGAAGGTTCCTATCCAGGGGGAGAAGGTCGAGAGAGCTTATGCTACAATGTAAGAGGCCGAGAGAGCCTAAGGAATAGAAGGCCAAGAGTTAAGTGTATATTGATGAAGAGAAGATAACAAAGTGTTGTTTGGGATGTGTTGAGTGACTGCTTTTAAACATATCAATGGGTTGTTATAAAGTGAGCAGAGAACAAAGCTAATATCAGGTAGAGTGGCTAACATGGAAATAGAACACTAGTTCCTATTTGAGTGTGGGTTGGAGCCTACATACATGAAGTTAGTGCTTCATCTCTAGTGGGTGCTTGAGAAGTCTTGGGGGTTTGTGCCTCTTGCAAGTTGGTTCTTTCATAAATCCAAGGAGCTACAAGTTGGTTCTTGCAACAAATCTGTGAAGTTGGTGCTTCACATGGTGCTTCTGGAAACTGGACAGGTGTCTCCAAATGGAGGGAGTTGGTGCTTCCTACTAGTGGGTGCTAAAAAACAATCAAAAGGATTTGGTGCTTCCTATGAGTGGTGGCTCACAAACAAATTGATTTTATATAGTAGGTTCTCTTATTTTACATCAATAACAACAACAAGCATTGGTGGCTTTTCCCTAAAAGGGTTCCCACATAAAATCTCATTGTACCATGTGTTTTCTTCTCATGATGCATATGCTTAATGGTTGCTCACATATAATGGATGTTGAGTTTGAATGAAGAAATATAAATTGGCATAAAGTTAAAATTAGTCTTAATATTTATTCACCCCCCATCTCAGTATTAACATTGTTTCCAACCCTAGCTTTGTACCAACAACCTCACTCTAGTCCTTAGGAACCAACATCCTCACTCTAGCCGTTGGCTTGAGAGTGAGGCCTCAAAAAAAATTTGATATTAGTAAATAAATTCTGTCAAAGTAGAGTAAATAACATGTTTTTTTAGCGGAGTAAACTATGGAGTTTAGTGGATTAATTGGTTTTATTGTAGAACAAGGTAAACAATTTCAATAATCTTTTGATATTTATTAAACAATTGCAAAACAAAATAGGTAAATACCCTGAGACTTAATTATAAATACACTGCAAATTTAATATTCATTACGTTAGAAACAAAACATGTAAGAATTAGTTCAAGTATAAGTATATACACTTTGAATAATATTTTATTTTGTGAATTTCGGTGGTACATTTCTATTACTTCAAATTGTAGTAGGAATTATATCATAAGCATCCATGCCAAGATGGTCTTAGCCTGCCCATAGGGAAACCAGGTTTGTTGACCATCGGGTTGCATTATAGCAAGGCCAAAATTGAAACAGTCTAAGATTCTCCAACAAAACTAAATGAACATAGTTGTCTTTATATCCTCTAATATCTATAAATTTATACCAAATAACCAAAAAAAATCATACTATGCATCTAAGAGAGTTTAATCATCAAAAAACTTAACTGTCGCTAGATATTTGGCACTAGATTCAGGTTGTTTTGTTGGTGGCAAGCATGAAATGTGCTTCTTGATACAAGTTAGGCAAGCTCTCTACTTTTGGATTTGACACTATATCAACTGAAGTTCTCTGTGGATATCCTACATCTCCTCTAACGATCTTGGGATACCTATTAGAGGAAACATCAATTATTTATCTAGCAAGGTATTCATCATGTAGTATATGTGAAGTGTTTGTAGGTACAAAGTGCGTTTTCCCTGCATGTTACCCATGTATGGGATAATGTCTCTGAACTGTCCAAAATTTCCTGCTTGTTTGGATCCATCCCAAAGCGGATATCTACCTCCCATTCGTTGATGACTTGGAGAGTTCGTGGATGGGTGCTCATTCTATATGTATTGGCTACCGAATTTCCTAGACATTGAGAACTCTCATGACCAGGTCCCCTGGTGGGTCTAGATTGAGGATGGTCATGGCCATGCCCCCATCTTGAACTCGAACCACTACTACCCTAAGACGATGGTTTCACCATACCTACATTCAAGTTTCTGTTGAGGGTTTTCATGAATACTTTAGTGAAGAGGGTCCGGGAGCCACTAGCCTGTGTTGGGAGGAGGGCGTGGGGTGGCTCTAGAGAATGAAGAAAGGTATACAAATTTGAGTCTCGCAATTAAAGATAACATGTGTGATCTAACATACAACAATGACCATACAACAATTGAATAAGCCAAGCCCATAAAATCCTCTCCTGACTTGACTCAAGGACACTAACAGTCCGACCATCTTGATTGCAATATGGTTTACACCCGTACTAGTTGTAAGACACATAATGTAGATTATGACCTTGACCCATGGCCTCTCTTGTACTGCAACAGTCAAAAGACTATATTAATGACTAGGGAAATGACCTTATCTCTTACCTACTACAATTTGTCTCACAAGCGGAATGGTTACCCATAGACCCTAGGTTTGTTAGATTTGTATCAACTTTTTCCAAAGAAAAGTGAATATAGTTGGTGATACCCAAACCCTCCCTAGTGCACCAAGGACACCCCATACCCCAACTCCAAGTTATTACAATAGAATAAGAAACATAGACGATCCTAACCCCCCTACCTTAGGGAAGAGGGGGCCTCAAGATTTGGACAGAGGGGTAAACATAATTTGACCAATCCCGAGGAAGGGGAGTTGTGATGGGACTGAAAGGTCAACATCCCACTGTGTGGCCAGAATCATCCCATAACTAGATAAAGAAACCAGTACCAACCATCCATAACCAAATGAAACAATTACACTTCACTGAAGACATTATATGAAGAAAGGGGCCGACTTGGACATACCTATCAGAGCAGAGGCAGAGAGAAGAGGATATATGGATGTGAGCTTGGACCAATGTCTTGAGCTCGCCTTCTAATGGGAATGAAACCCTCCTCCTCAATCCCATATTACCTGAAAGGAGTTTCCTACAATTTACTCTCGGCTTACCTCCACCTGCTATATCTACAACACATTCAACCTCAAGCATCATCGAATGTCTCCACCCTTGTTTGTAATAATTACCTAGCATTCCTTGAATGAGATTACATGTGTGGGGGTGGCCACACCACCTCCCTTCTTTTATAAACATTATGAAAATTATTGCGGCTCAAATCCCACAGTACTTGTTATGCGGGATTTATGATTGCAAAAAAAAAATGTTTCCCCTAGGTTTGGTGGCTAACCTAGAACAACAAAATGACAAAGGATCCAATGTTTTCCTTAAAGTAAGTAGATGAGGGGAAGAAAACTACTTGGAATCTGTCGTATGTTTCGCTCCTTCTTCGGCTTGAATGCTCCAATCCTAGTTATAGCTACCAAAATTAGAACTTGCACATCCAGGCAACACAAGCCAAGAAACTAAGAGATCTATGTAGCATCATCTATCTACTTCATTCAACAGATCAACATTGTATTGAAGTATATGAAATAATGACATCACATATAGGAAAAATAAAGAAATCTTTGTATTGATATAAATGGAGTAAGTTACAACCATAAATAGTTGTCAATCTTGTAGAAGAGCTCCTCCAAGTTGTTGACTTGTCCTTCCTTTGTCACAAAGTGTACCTCCAATCACCCTAAATGCATGAAAGTATAACTCTCACAACAACAACATAAGGGTAGAATCACTCTCCAAAAGCCAACCCCTTGCATATGGAAGGTTGTAAATATATAGAGGAGTGAGGTAAGTT
This sequence comes from Pinus tabuliformis, assembly GCA_031772625.1. Lineage (NCBI taxonomy): Eukaryota > Viridiplantae > Streptophyta > Pinopsida > Pinales > Pinaceae > Pinus > Pinus tabuliformis. The sequence continues at coordinate 2,013,566,055 of CM062818.1, read as the reverse complement.
AGGAGTTCTTATCCTTTTACCAATATTGGGATTAAGATCCACTCTTGATGGGAGGATGAGATCTAAGGATAAAGGATGGAAAATCCAAGGTAGGATAGGATAGGATTCAAAAGTTTTATCTGAGGTAAATGGTTACAACAAATCCTGGAAGCTTCTAGAAATGGAGGCTTCGAGATTCTCTCTCTTTTTCCCAGATTTCTAGAACCAACACAGGTGCAAGGAGAGAAACCTGTAGGTGATCAATGCAGACCACAGTGGAGCAACCTATAGGTGAACGTTTTCCAGCAAGAGGCCAGGGTGCATTGGTCTTAAAACTAGCTCATATGATGTAGTTTAGGGAAGAAAATACGGGGAATGAGATAGTCGATCATAGGGCTTTGTGCAATGATGGTGTAAAGGGGCGATATGATGTTGATTAATCCCATTAGGAGTTTGATTGATCAGGTGTGACAAAATAGCCTATAACAGAGTGCCCCCTAAAGCGCAAAGTCAGAGATGATGACTGAAGTGATTTACCTTGTGACAAGTCAAGATCAAGAACAACCGGAGAGCTTCATCTTCTGTTACAATAGATTTACATCATGACATACTTTTGTTGAGGGATGCATACCCATACTCAACACATAAGCTAAAATTACATGTACAATGATCAAAATACATGTCCACTGATGATTGATGGTGGAGCCATGACTGGATGACTTTGAATATGATCATAGTCATCATACATAGTGATCTTTGTATAATCCTGAAATCACAACCCGGATGGCAGAAACTATATCTAGGGTCTTCTATCTCGTTCACACGACCAACCAATGTATGAGTCTAACCATGTGAATCAATGAGCTGAAGTCAAACATGGTAGACACCATATGATTACTGGCCAATGATATAAGTCCTTAACAACCAAGAGAGAAACCATAGATGATGTTAATGGCTCTCAAGGTACTACAATGCGTATGGTATGAATAAATCAGTTGATGTCGAAAATTGCACAGAGTCTTTCAGTTGAAGGTCATTGATGTAAACCTATCGCTGAGAGCGAGGAAACTTTCCATTGATGTATGCAAGCACCAAGGTACTAAGGGGTGTTTCTAAGTCAACTTCTTGGATAATGTGTTGATGTCGATAGGAAGCGACCCATTGAAGGAGGGGCTTGATGTATCCCCCATCAACGACACAAAACGAGTATCATGATTGAGAGAGAATTATGTTGATATGGAACTGGATCAAGAAAGGAAAACATGGAATGAAGGCTTAAGAGTATTTTAACGGATATCAACTAAATGAATTCTCTTGAACACAACGATGACACTAAATGGAGTTGGAAGTATTGACCCAAAACTGAAATAGAGGCTCTAAAAATGGTATGATAACCAAAAGACAAGAAAATTACCCAACCCAACAACCACAGAGATGAAGTGGAAGAGTGTCATGTTTAAGAGTGACTCGTTGACATTAACAAATAAAATACCCCATTTTCCCAATTTCCCCAACCATATTGGTCAATACCTCTTTATTTTTTAACAAGCTTGAGGAGAATAAAATATGCTTGATCTGTAAGTTCATCCTTCAGATGAATCCCTTTGAGTATATTTAACGAACCCAGAGAAGGATTGGTTTTGTATCGTCATGATTGATGAGTCCATCATTATTTAATGTTTTTACAAGTCCAGTGAGGGTGACAAATCAACTTCTTTTTCATGTTTATAGAGTTTGAAAAAGAGGCGAAAAAGAAAACTCCAAGTGTCCCTTTTCATAGATAATCCCTCAAGTCCGAAAGGTAGAAAAAAATACTTAAGAGAACAACATATCCATGTTCAACTAATGTATTTATTTTTCATAAATAGTCTATCTCAGTATAGAAAAGGTTTAAACTTATACTGAGTAGACGTCTTTTTATTTACTTTTACGAGTCTGAAAAGACAAGTTCTTGACAATCTTTTCATATTTTGGGAGTCTGAAAAGAGATAAAAGACGACTCCTCCTGGAGGAACGAGTGGTATAAAGCATAGAAACTAGTTTCAATCTTGATGGAACTACTCAAAACACGTAAAGGTCAAGAGGCTGGCTAATAAGACCTCACATCGCAGCGGTTCCTCAAGAAAGGGTAAAAAAACCAAGTGAAAGTGTATGATTAGCCAAGTAGATGGTGACGATGGAATGAAAAAACCAAGGCTCATATGGAAAAAGTAGGCTGATAGAAATGGCATTCACAAGGGACAAAATGGGAATGGTTTCATTTTTACAAAGGCTTGAAACATGTGAAACTATGCTTGAAATTGGTTTTATTTTTATGCAAGATTGAAAAATGAGAAACTATGCTTGAAATTGGTTTCATTTTTACACAAGCTTGAAACATGGAAAACTATGCTTGGAATAAGTTTGCATACCCTCAGCATAATGACTCAATTCGAGGTACAATCCCCCCAAGCTTCATTTCATTCACCCAAGTAGACTACTAGGTATGAATAGGTGGATGGAATGAAGGTTCATTTACGTGATCAAGTGAAAGACTTGATTGGAAATTTATGAGCTCTCATAAAAGACTCTAATTGAAAGGGGATTTGTTTCATTTTTTAATGAATTTGACACAAGAAAAGAATTATGCTCATAGGAATCTATTTCATTTTTTAACGAGGTTGACATAGTAAAAGAACTATCCTCATAAGAGCTTGTTTCATTTTTTAACGAGCTTGACACAAGAAAAGGAACTCTATTCTGGGAACCTTGTTTTGTTTTTTAACGAGGTTGGCACAAGAAAAGAAACTATGCTCGAGGACCTTGATCATGGCCTCCAAGAGACCATGGCTTCCAAGAGGTTCTCATCAGATGGGATAACAATGCTCCAGAAGGGATTAAATGATCCAATGGAAAGATCAAAATCAAATGCCCCTAGTAAATGATTCACCATATCACCTACTAGATCTAGGTCGAAATCAGTTGAGCAAATGGTAAAAGGCTCATCTACAGTAGTAGGTACATGAATGGGATAGGTTTCCACATAATTAACTGGTGGCAAGGAAGATACCATTGCACATTCGGAATGCTTAGGAAAGTAAGTTGATTGGCGGTCAATTCTGGATGAACAAATGAAAGTTGATCGATCGCCACAATCTGTCCATCATGCAGGAAGCACATCACTCAAAAGAGTATGGATACAACAAAATTGATAGAATAAATATAGTCTCGCCCCAAGTGAAAATTGAAGTCCAAAGGGTCTATGAAAAACAATACATCAATAAATACAGTTTTTCCTCCCTAGGTAACAGAAAACTAAGGAAGGATCCCTAAGGGTTGACTGGTTCTTTTGTTAAAAGATAAAATATTCGAAGTGATGAACGCAAGTTGTGGGGAACCCAAAGCTTGCCAAGTAGAGGAGGATATAATACTAACAGAAGCTCCCTCATCTATAACAATGTGATGGATGTCCTTATTATAAGTCTTTACCATAATATTAAAATTCATGTAAGAAGGGAGACGAGGTTTTGCCAATTGACTCCAATAAAAGGCAATGACTCGTTTCTTTGGAGGGGGTTTTGTAAGGATGGGAGAAATCCCCCCTTGTTCGGTAGAATTAGAATAAACAAGAAGAACCTAAAAGGTATGAAGTTCACTCTCTACAAGAAAGGTACGATTAACTAAATGTGGAATCGAGTCAACCATTTTCTCAACCAATGGTTGGTTAGGAAAGGACTCATGGGATTCACATTCAGAGAGAGTGGGATCGATTAAATTCAGATTATGAACAATCACTTGATCATCTAGTGGGGGATTGGGAAAATGCTTTCGGTAACCAACTCGAAGTAGTGGCTAAGAAGATGTAAGGTTTTCTAACACTTTTGAGGCTTCATCCATATAAGTACAAAGGTGAATAGGATGATTCCCTTCACATAACTTACACGGAAATTTGACTTTACCCTCTTTCCCATGGACCTTACTATCACTAGTTGAGGTTTCGTCACCATCATGATCTCCAGAAGCTGACGACAAAGGACGATGTGAGCTTATGGACCACACTTGTAATAACTTGGGAATACCTGGACCATCTCTAAGAAGGTGATCACCTTTATAAATCATGCAAGGGAATTTAACTTTACAGGGTTGATTGGAATATTTTTCCATACTAGTTGAGTCCATAGAAATGGTTTCTTGGTGGCCCCCCTGCTTATTTTGCTTCTACTTCTTCATCCTTTTCTTCTTCTTCTTGGCTTCCTGGTTACTAGAATCAATACTTTCACCAGGGAAAGAGGAAGCAATGGATGAATAAATTATAGGTGAAGAAGGTAAAGGGTCAACTTTTGGATCAACATGAGGTTGATGTTGTTCAGGTGGAGGAGAATTTGGTTGAGAAGAAGTTTGGACATTCAGAACCATAGGGGTTGAAAATAAACAAACTGGAAAATCAATGGTAAATCCAGGAAGGGACAACATTTCCATATAAGGAGCACCAATATTTCCAAAAGAAGTAAAAGGACCAAGATTCTCGTCAGAGGGGTTCCATTGATTAATAGACTCTAGAATTGTTGCAATTAGTCTCAACCTAAGATCCATTAAGGATTTTCTCCACAAGGAGGATGTTTTCCCACGATCAATTAATTGATTTTAAAAATTAAATACATAAACAAAATAAAGGGGTAACTAGGCATAAAGTTTTACCAAGCAACTATGAACTGTAATAGACACCTTGCTGAACCAAGGACTTAACGTACATGCATGCAATCTCCCCGAATGTTGTGTTCGGTGTATCATGGTATACAAGGCAGATGACTCAGTTACCTATGGATGGATAGAAACCTATAGGGGACTTCCAAAATATAATCGACGATACGTGGAAGTACAGTCTGTAGTAGTGCTGACTAATGCGTAATCATTTGATGAGAGTGTTCCCATATACTTATCATGCATGGAGCGCCATGTGATATACCCAATGGTACGTGGAGAACGATCTTATACACTAACGTATGTGGAACACGATTTCACCCCCAGGATGAAACGCTGGCAAACAACAACAACTCCTACGTTTAGTGACGCTGGAACACTTCAAGAGCCTAGACCTCTAAGTGTTTGCGTTAATGCTACAAATGATATTTAGGTTAATTAAGGTGAATTTTAGATTTTATCTTGAATTAGATTTTGATTTCAAGGCTCAAAAATTGATGTCACCTGAACACCCCTATGATGCAACTAATATGATGAAAATAACTCTTCTCATTTTCGATGAAAGCTATCTAGTGTAGGGAAGAGGTGCAAACAATGATGCAACAATCAAATATGTAGCCAACAAGACCTTCCTAACTAGATCTTTCAATTTCACTATACCAATTCAATTCAAAGCATTAAAAGATGTCAAACCGTGCAATGTAATCTATGCATGGTTTCCTTTCCTGTTGTGAAAATGAGAATTCTAACTATGCAAATGTGATCTATGCAAGAGAATTCTTCAAAACAAACACAAGAGGATTCCAATGAAACTAAACATAATCTGAGATTTCATTTAAAGAGGACTCAAATTGAAATTGGGTGAAAATTTCAAAAATCAAAAGAGATGACACTCAAAGGTGGTTAACACTTATACACAATTCAACCCCCCCACCCGATTGAGGGGGGATTTTTCTATAAAAATGAAAGAAAAAATATGCAATTTCAAACTATGGAATTCCAATTTCACACACAAAACCCTAGATTCAAATGCAAATATTTTTCTTTTCAACACACTTAATTTTCAAAGTGAGGAAAACTAAGATGCAAAAGTTTAATCACTAATTCAAGTGCACTTTCCAAAATGAGGAATAGAACAACAATTCATCCAAGCAACCAATTACCAAACTGAATCAGTTTGCAAGCGACCAAATGATAAGAACAAAGAAAAATCAAAACCAATTACTACCAAAGGAAATCACACACAAATGAAAACCAAATGGAGGCTTTATAGAGACCACAAGACACTCAAGACTCAGGGAAGCTCATATGGAAGTAGGCTGATCAAATCAACACTTAGCAAACAAGGAAAATTTTGTGCAAAAATAGGGATCAACGTTGGTGGAGAAGAGGCACTAGTGCTTTGCAATGCAGGAATAGAGAGGTCCCAAGTGGGATGCAACACATGCATAGAGATGGCCCAAGTGAGGTGCAATGCTCTCTCACCATACCAAAGGGTGTGTTGGTCTTGGGAAAGAGGATTCCGACACAAATTACAAACAAGACTCAATGCAATCACTTCCTAGGTTTGTTCTTGGCTGGTTAAAGAAACAAAATCTATGATAGAGGTAAATAAAACACAATGGACAAAGAAACCACAAAGGGAATACATCGTTCCCCAGCGGAGTTTCCAATTTTTTATGCGGGATTTATGACTGTGGACATAAACATTTCCCCTAGGTTTGGTGGCTAACCTAGAACAACAAAATGACAAAGGACCCAATTTTTTCCTTAAAGTAAGTAGATGAGGGGAAGAAACCTACTTGTAATTTGTCATATTTTTCGCTCCTTCTTTAGCTTGAATGCTCCAATCCTAGCTCTAGCTGCCAAAATTAGAACCCGCACAACTAGACAACACAAACCAAGAAATACGAGATCTATGTAGCACCATCTATCTACTTCATTCAATAGATCAACATGGAATTGGAATATATGAAATAACGACATCACATATAGGAAAAAAAAATAACTCTTTGTATTGATATAAATGGAGTGAGTTACAACCATAAATAGGTGTCGATCTTGTAGAAGATCTCCTCCAAGTCTTTGGCTTGTCCTTCCTTTGTCACAAAGTGTACCTCCAATCACCCTAAATGCATGAAAGAATAACTCTCGCAACAACAACATAAGGGTAGAATCACTCTCCAAAAGCCAACCCCTTGCATATGGAAGGTTGTAAATATATAGCATGAGGTAAGTTAGGAATTCTTATCTTTTTACCAATCTTGGGATTGAGATCCACTCTTTATGGGAGGATGATATCTAAGGATAAGGGATGGAAACTCCAAGGTAGGATAGGATAGGATTAGAAAGTTTTATTTGAGATAAATGGTTACAACAGATCTTAGAAGCTTCTAGAAATGAAGGCTTTGGGATTCTCTCTCTTTTTCCCCGATTTCTAGAACCAACGTAGGTGCAAGGAGAGCAACCTATAGGTGATCAATGCAGACCAGAGTGGAGCAACCTGTAGGTGAACATTGTCTAGCAAGTGACCAGGGTGTGTTGGTCCTAAAAATGGTTCAAATGATGCAGTTTAGGGCATAAACTATGGGGAATAAGAGGGTCATGCATACGGTTTTGTGCAATGATGATGTAGAGGGGGAATAGGATGTTGATTAATCCCATTAGGAGGTCGATTAATCAAGTGTGACAAAATAAACTATAACAATACTCTCTAGCCTAGCTCGCACCCCGACCAAAAAACACCTTGATTGATATTAGTGAAACATTATTATTATCTCAATAAAATGATGATAAAATTAATTATAACGAAAACTAGGAATATGATTTATGAAAGCAAGGAAATTCATTGTAGAAATGATAAGAGTTCCCATTTAAAAAAAGCATTGAACACAAAACTATCATATTAATAAAAGATCACAATGAATAATATTTCACCAATACAATAATAAATATATTTCACAAATATAATAATAAATAAAGAACAAAGCAATAATAAATAAAGAACAAAGCAATATGGAACCTTTTGGAATGAAAAGAAAATAGTTACACAAAGAAAACCTCACACCATATATAACAGAAAAAACATTCAAAGAAAAAAGGGAACCTTATTGATTAAAATCCTAAATCACCACATGGCATGAGAAACCAGAAAAGGAAGTTATATTAACTACTTTTCAAATTTTTATTTATAGGATGTGAAAGAGAATGAATGGAATTTTTCCTCTTAGTTAAAGAGGAGGCTCTTTTACTCTAAGAAAAATTCGCGTAATAATTTATTTTTTATTTATTAATAAAAGAAAACCATCATTAGCAATAATACTTGTTTGATATTTTTGTTGTACTTTGATTTCATTTAGGCTATTATTACTATTCATTAGTGCATTGGAAGATTGTTAAAATGAGTAACTTATTCATTAGTGCATTGGAAGATTGTTAAAATGAGTAACTTATTGTTATATACCAATCTTATCTTGTTATATACTAATTTTATCTTTATATTAGTAATATTTATATGTATTCTTATTCTTGCTCAATATTTTACCCGTTTGCATATTGGAAATGTGACTTTTAACTATGTTTTGTATGATATCCTTAGCTTTTTGTTTATATTTGAAGTTTATGTAAGAAATTTTGTGAACTACTTTCATTTAGGCTATTATTACTATTCATTAGTGCATTGGAAGATTGTTAAAATGAGTAACTTATTACTATATACTAATCTTATCTTTATATTAGTAATATTTATATGTATTCTTACTCTTGCTCAATATTTTACCCATTTGCATATTGGAAATGTGACTTTTAACTATGTTTTGTATGATATCCTTAGCTTTTTTGTTTATATTTGAAGCTTATGTAAGAAATTTTGTGAACTACTTTCATATTATTATCGTGCATTTACTTGAATAAATTCCATGTCTTCTTAGTTAGTTAGTTTTTTTTTTTAAATGGTAAGATGGGTTATGGGATTGTAGCTTATGGTTTTAGTTACACTCAAACTCATGCAATTTTTATCTCATTAAACAGATTCCTTGTTTTTTATTATAATTCTTTTAGTTTTTTTTTATCAACATTTTATGTTTTAATTAGTTTATATTCATTTTGTTTGAAAATTTCAATGATACACTTAGCCACAACTAGTGAAACTCAAAAGAGTAATGTTTACTAGGTTAAAATTTGAATGAATTTTCTAATACCAAGCAAGGAAGTTCAATTAAAATGTTTTTATAAATTAATCCATTAATCCTTGTGATTGGTGCTAGGCATTTAGCCTCGTCATCTAGTTTCTACAAAAGGTATATAAGGTATATAAAATTGTACTTGCATTCAAAATCTAAGATAAAAAATCATATTTATTTTACATCTAGAATAATAAATAATAACCATTTAACATGAATTTTCAATTCTATATTTTTCTATATTTTTAACATCTTTAATTTCTAAAACCATGTTTAACATTCAAAATAGTAAATGACCATCATTTAACTATAGATTTGCAATTCTAATTTTTTTAATTTTTTAATTTATTAAATAAATTTAAACATTTCTATTTAAATACATTTATTATATTTAAAAAACATGTTAAACTTACACTATATTTCATTTTTGTAATTTTTCTTTTAATGTCTATAAATAAAATCTTTAAGTATTTTATTTCCACTTAATTAAAATTTTATTAATAAAACTTAATATTTTACTTTCATATATTAAAAATATTTTAAAAAAACATGTTAAACACATATTATATTTCATTTTTGTAATTTCTTTTTTGTTAAGCTTGGCAGGACCATTTCATTTTCTATTAAACAAAGGCAAATTTACACCACTTAGATTGGCTAGGTGGTCTCAAGTTGCCCCGAAGGGAAACCAAGTCTGATAGCTACCTATCGGCATTGTAAGTCATCCAAAAACAGTAAAGTCTTAATCTCTCTAGCCAAGCTATATATGTCTATGTTTCATGTCCATACACTAGATATCTATCTAAACTTATACTTGTATGATGAAAATTAAAAGTTATCCTCATAAAACAAAAGTAAACATGGGCAAGTGACTAGCCCTTCTACTCCTCTGAGGCTGATTCCATAGGTGTCGGGTCCTTGGCTGTGATCCAAGCATCTCATTCAATTCTAGGATGCATGGAATGTGACGATCGAATATGTCCAACCTGATGTCTTGCTTATGAAGCTGGAATTGAATTTTTTGCAAGTCTTGCTTGTAGCTCATCATACCTTGGAGTCTAATTGCCATTCCTACCAAAATTTGTTCCATTGCGTTGCCCAGAATACTCTTCATCAACCAATAGAGGTATAGGGTTTGTTTGAACTGCGTAATTCTTCCTCTGTTGAGTCCGGGACTAAGGTCCTCGATTTTTCTATATCCTCCTCTCTCTCGCTGACCTGTTTTATTTCCTCTTCCCACTCTTCTAACAGTTTCCAGATTCCTTCATCAGTACCCTCACTGTAAGCCTCAACAGCTTCAGTGATAAGGTGTTATACTGACTTTCTTCCCCGGCGGAGCTCCGACATACTTTGCTCTTTATCTTTCCTAGGGGTCTATCCACGCCTTCTTCGTCCACGTCCTCTTGCAAGCTGAGCCATATCAAAATTGCTTGAGACCTATTGACAACAACAATTTGTTAATCCAAAACAGATTACTTTAATTTGGTTCCTTTCCTCTATTGTATTGCGAGCAAAGTGAGCCACACCATGCTTCTCCTCCACCCTTACACTATCAGACCCAGAGTTAGGATGGTCGAAAGACCGGTCCCCAAATTGGATCTGACTCCAGCCTCCCACTGTCACTCCCCTCCTCCATACCCACCGCCTTCCGGTCACAGTTGGGTAAGCCGCCCTTTGCCTTACCCAAACGCTCGAGCCCACCCTCACCCTAGCCGAATTCCAAGAAAAAATTGGGAACCCTTCCCCCTTTGCCCACGAAGTTGTAGCGCTACCACTTGCTTTCTCATATTCAACTTTCCATTCTAGGTCCCTAGCATTGCCAAAATCCCAGTGGGAATTCTTGTTAGCCGAACAATTATTTTGGTTTACCTCATATGCACCCTTTGACTGCTGCCCCTTCCCCATCTTCCATCTCATTGCCATCACCCATTTTCCTTCTACAGTAAGCCCCACATCAAACTCGGTTTGCAAAACCTCATTTTTATAATTTTTATTTTAATATCTATAAATAAAATATTTAAATATTTTATTTCCACTTAATTAAACTTTTATTAATAAAAGTTAATTTATTTTACTTTCACATATTAAAAAATCAATCACAAGCCAAATTGATTTTTTAATTAAGGTTTTATTAATAAAGTTTTTTTATTTTATTTTCCTACATTACATATTTATATATTTATATGCTTAAAAGCTCTCTTAAGCAAATTCTTTACTTCACGTGAGTTTTGCGTTGTGTGATCATGTCTTTCACTATAAAGATGAAAAAGGGGTAGCTTTTTTCATGACGAAGACGTTAACTCAATACATACAATACTCTTCAAAAGGACATAGCAAAGTTTTTGGTTGTTTCATGCAATCATTTGTTTTTTATTTGTTTAATACAATACATTTATTTATCTAGCTAGCAACTTTATGGGATCATACACACCAAACTTTTGAAGTATTACACGAAGGAATTTTGAAGTGGTGGCATGTAAAGTCAATTTGTTCGACTAATTCTTTGTTTCAAATATGCTTTAATCAATTATTGCCGTATTAAATTTTAATTTTATTTTAAATTTATATAAAACAATTATATATATAATAAAATGAAGTTACTTAGTATATTATTAATTTAATGATCATCTTACAATATGTGCTTTTTTAAAATTGGATTCTCCATATAAATATAAATATGTAATATATAGTAGGTGAATTGTATTAATAAATAAATATTAGGGAAGAGATTTTTTTATATTCTCAAAATAAAACAAAAAAATCTTAATTTTATGCAAAAACTATTTAGTGTTTCATTAAATTATATATTTTGTAGTATATGTTTAGTATTGGTAAAGTTTTATAAACATTTAAATGAATTAATAGAATGGCTAGCAAGATCCTCCAAACTTGTACTTGCTAATTCAACTTCTTGGCTCAAAGGTTCCATTTCCTATACTAATGCATAGTGTTTTCCTCTTTAACCTAATTTTGGACAAATTAGGTGAAGTCCTTGGATTCAAAGTCATTTATTGAGTGTCAAATTCTAGAGAATACTTAATTGATCTTCTACAAATGCTAGCTATTAATTTAATTCCACTAGAGATCCCACAATTATTGTTACATGTGATGCAATTTATTTTTGAAGCAATATTGAAGAAAGAAGAGATATCACAATGTATGCACTCTTCATGACTTTTTAAAGCTCCATGAATCTCTTACAAATCTCTTGAATCCATTAGTTTCCTTGTGGAAAGATAGCCTTCCGCAAGTGCACATGAGTGCCTTGGAATATCCTTTGGCCATACATATAAAATTGAAAACATCTCTCAAAGTATCTATTTGATAAATGTCCCAACCAAGTCACATGCTAGTATTCTCCACAACTTTTGAGCTCAAGAACAATTTAAAACTCTTTTGAAACCTATAGACCAATAATTGATTAGGGAAGTAACTCACTTAGCAATTTCTTGATACAAAATGATTCTCCAAGTTAAGAGTTTTCAAAACCACTTAAATCTATCCAACCTTAAAATTATTATACCACAATAAAATCAGTGATGAAATGGAAAGTAGAACAAAAATATGCAAAATCAAAATTGAAGTCATGTGAACATGGGAGTACCATCCTTTTATTTTGATGTTCCAATGTTCAAAGGATCATTAATAATAAACTTATTTCCTTTTGATTTAAACAAATACACTTTAATATTAATAATAATTCATACATCTCTAACATATCAATATTATCAAAACAAAAAATTAATATACTTTATATTAATAATAATATCTATATCTCTAACATATTATTTATATATTAAATTGGAAAATAAAATAGCAATATTATTAAAATAAAAATTATATAATAAAAAATATAAATAATGCTGAACATTTTTATAGATATTAGGTTTTATTTTAAAACCATTTATAATTTAATTCAACTTTTTATAGTTGGTTGAAAATTTTTCAAATTTCTTTTTATTTTTTAAAAATAAAAATCAAAATCATGCTAGAACTAACAATTATATAATAAAAATATAAATAATGCTGAATATTTTTATAGATATTAGGTTTTATTTTAAAACTATTATAATCTAATTCAACTTTTTATAGTTGGTTGAAAAAATTTCAAATTTCCTTTTATTTTTTAAAAATCAAAATCAAAATCATGCTCAAACAAAATACTAAATTATTATATTTATTTTAATAAAGATATTTTACATTAAAAAATATAAATACTATGTGTGGATGATAATCCTTTATCATTATATATTTAAAAAGGTGGTAGTTTTGCTATAAACAATGAGTGGTGTACTTATTTGGAGATGGCTTTATTTTCAGTGCAGGCCAAAAAGTAAGGATTTCTTAATACAAAGTTTTATGATTGATTTTATATCTAGATGGAATAATTTATCATTGATTTATGTAGACGGTCGATTTTGATGTTGAGGGATCATACACAATTAATTTATGATTGATTGGATATAGATGCAAGGACAGGTGGGGTTAATTTTGATGTGTAGGAGCCATTCATTTTTTTTCAAAGTGCTATGACATCAGGTAAGATGCTAAAGGTCAGTGAATTCACCTCGTGGATTAAGGTTATCTCATTTTAAAATAAAATCAAATGAATTCACCTTATGTGCATAATTAAGGTCATCTCATTTGAAAATAAAATCAAATGGGACCAAAATCATAGTTCAACTTAAAAGTTCCAGATATTTAATACCCTATCACAATCTAACAGTGCAGAGGGGTTTCTAGGTACTGATAACTCAAAAAGGTTTCAGATATTCAATACCCTATCTCAATCTAACAGACTAACAGTGCATAGGGTGCTCTAGATACTGATACCATCCATACAATTGGGCTGTAAGGTGGAAGGCAGGCATACTAACCAGATAACTGCAGTGGAACCTGAAAGTCCAGACTTCTGGAATTTGTCAACCCAGTTAGCTGGGCTAGGAACTGTATTCAATGTCAGGTATCTGATGAGTTTCAGATACATTTGCAGAACTTACATTTCATTTCTATTGATGGAAAATATGATCTGGTGTGTGACATGAGAAAAGGAGGATCGTTTGACTAGAAATACTCTTTATCTCTAAAGCCACTGCAGTATAATAATATTGAATAATATGACTGTCCTGGATTTAGGGTTGATGAATTTTTTTTATCAGAAACTGACTGACCCTACCGTATACTCGACCCATCTCTACTCTACAGATGTGAATAGGCACCATATGGAGAGATGCAGTTAATAACTACCTACCAACAGTGAAGGGCGCAGATTACCCACAGGAACTATCCATACAACTAGAGACAGTTACTATCTGAATTACGTATCTCAGACGGAACGACACTGAACTAGATGTTACTACTTACTTCCCATCGGGTGGGGTTGCTAGTACTCTGAGAGTCTGGTCCCCCATGGGCCCTTGTGCTGTTAACTGTCCACAGCAGTATAATAAGGAGCAATTTACGGAGCCTGCAATATATATGAAAAAACCTTAAAGCCACAGTGCCGTTGCCCGTGACTCTGCACAAAGGGCACTTGGATGTCGAGCAGATTCACTCCGCCATACCGCTTTTGGATTCGGGGTTAAAATCGTCCCGCCCACGCTGTAAAAATGCGGTGATAGCAGTTTTCGAGGTTCAAATTATTTTTTTTGGGAAGGAAAACAGGTTTTTGGTTATAAATGACTGAGTATTCGCTGAGAGATCTTGTTAGGTTTAGGGATAGAGCTGCACTTCATAATTTTTTTGACTTTATGTAATTAAATGATGGTCTCCTTGTGTCAGTGAAATCTTGCATCCAATCTACCGTAAGGACACCGCCATCTCATGCCTAATCAACCATCAACCATAAAGACACTGTCTCTCCTATAAAAAGTAGTCTGTGGCTTAAGTACTCGTTGTCATCCAACTTTACGTTAGATTTGACTTTGTCAGTACTTAATCTCTTTTTAATATTTAATATTTCAAAAAAATAAAATATATTTAATGTTTTAATATTTAATATTTCCAAAAATAAAATTATTTAATATATTTGATGTTTTAATCAGTTTAAATGGTTATTGTTATATTGTGGAGTATGATATAAATCATGAGATTCAATGTCTAAATTTGTGTGGGTCAAGCTAACAAATGAACGTTTCAATAAATAAAATCTCTCTCGCATTGGGTGGGTATTAACCATGTGTCAATCAATAATTATGAGGTTGACAAGTTATTCTTTTAGCCATTCTCATTCTAATGTAAAGGGTTATCATATGAGATTCAAGGTTATTTCTCCACTTATGACAGTATGTGAAGTTAACAAAGTTCTCACTTGGGGCTCGGAGGGGGCATATAGTCCTGGAAGGTGGTGAGGTCATTCGAATCTCATCATGCAAAAATTATCGGCCATTATAGTAAGACATGATGATTTATTAATGCAAGTTGGTAGTGGGAAGATTAACAAAGTTAAAGGCGGTGCTAAGCATTTCCACCCTAAATGACCCAAGGACATCGTAGATACCAAAAATCCCAATTGGTTAGTAACTTGCCCAATCCGTGTATAGGATATGGGGTAAGTTCACTTGTTGCATGATTTCAATTACACTTGCTTTTTGGTTTATTTATGGTATTTTGGTCAAGCAAGTGGACTTGTGCTCTTACTAGGGAGTCAACTTCTCATGGGTCTAAGCTCTTTGGCAAGACTAGTTTCTTTGAGCCCTTGGTCATTTCTATAGCTTATTGAGAGGCCAACTTCGGACTTTCTCACACTCTTTCCTCTTTTTCTTTTGGTTGGTTGTTGGTTAGTTGGTGATCTCAGCATTTTCCTCATTCCCCAGTCTACTATCATGAGTCTACATGCTCTCTCATGCTTTGGTTCCTTACTATCTTATCTCGGCTCATGGGTCTTCCCTTTTCTAACTTGCCTCACTCATTCACTTAGGTTTCATCCCCTCAACTGAATTCCCATCTCACACTCTCCTCTTTGGTTCCAATTGTTCTCTCACTTGTTAAGCTTACCTTCGTCGATCTATTCTCACCTACCTCCATTACTATGGCATGAGTAAGATGCAGAAGGAGAAGGGATGCAACCAAAAATAGAGGTTGGGGTCACTGCAACTAACACTCCTTGGTGTCCCCTCCCAATACTTTTAGAGCTCAAAGGGTAGCATAAGAGGTTGCATGCACATACAGTGAATTCACTCTAACCATTTTTTAAAGCCACATTACATCCATAGAGGACAAAGCTTGTCTTCAACGATGTGTTGTCTTTGATATCGAGTTGTTGAATCAAATTGAAATTTTGGTGCCCAACACTGGTTGCGCCCTCTCAAGACAAACTAGATACTTGAGTTTGGTCGATGTTTATTAGCATATAATTATAGTCTTAGGCAGGGATCTGTAGGAAAAATCAAAGGTACAATAGGAGAATTAGGTGCAGTTGAATGACATTCATTGTCAACTAGAAAAGATGGTCCAAAAGCTCAACATTTTGGGCAATCGTCTTGCCAACATCACCTTTATAGATCCACAAGAGGATGTAGGCCACCCAAAAACAATCGAGGTGGATCCACCCACCAATTAACAATGTTTATCTTAGTTATGATGGCAATTTTTTGGTTATTCTTATGTTTATGGATATGATAGAGTTAGATTCTAATAACTCATAGGTTAGTTGTCATAGAGTGGTTGTCATAGTTTTTGATAACTTACAGGCTGGTTGTCATAGGCTAATGGGGCCATTTAGGCCATTTTGTGATCCTGTAAACAATATTATAAAGGAACATGAATATCGAGTGGTTAGAAAGCTCATGTTGTGCAACATGCCAATAGTAGTAACATAACAATCTCTCAATGTATCTTTTTGATTTATTAATATAGCTTGGGCTTACTTAAAAAAAACATGTTTCAATAAACAAAGTATAAATATATATATATATATATATATATAAAATTTGAAATCCATTTAAAGTGAAGTTGGTATACATATATTAAATTATGGCTAAATCATTGGGTTATTATAAAGAGTGAGATCACTTTGCAAAATATTATTAAATTTTAATTTAAAGAAAACTTATGACACTTTAAAGAATTAGAGGATTAAATAAAATTAAGATTCTATAAGTAGGTGATCATTCCTAATCTAGGAGATCAGAAGTATCTTTTTGTTTTGATTAACATAAAGAAAAAACTCAACATTGTTAAAACAAGTGCCATTACAATGGCGACGTCCCCACGACAAAGTATTTTGCATATAGATTATCAAAAATAGTTTTTCATGTTAATTTGAATCAGTTAAGATGGATCTAAGTTGATACTCTTGCATTCCATAATTGATTTCCTCAAGCTTTAAATAACATTCATTGTAACAAAGACCATCGACTATGCAATATCATCGATCAATAACGTAGCCTAGTTATTTTTATTTTTATTATTTTTGTCTACATAACTTAGCATAACATAATAAGACATTACAATATCTCTTGAATAATGCATTGAAAAATGCTTGTTAGCACAAAAATACATTATTAAAAAAATTAATAAAAAATAATTCAAATCCTATAATAATAATAATAATAATATTTAAAACATAATTTTATATATATATATATAATATATATGAAATCTAAACATAATAATATACTACTATGAATGTCTTCACAAAGTTGGGGAGCATCCTACAATTTTCCCATAAAGATTTACTTGGAAAAAAGTTAATAATTACAAAAATAATAATCAACAACTTATATTAACTCATCAAGTCGTTGCCACATCCCATTAATTTACCTTAAAGTCTAGACTATACAATATAAAGGTTCCCATTCACTCATATTTATAATGGTTGAGTTAATCTTGATTGTATAGTAATTAAGATAACTTCAAGTAAATGATGATAACCTTGAGGCAATGATTGATGGGTTTAATGTGGTTTACAAGCCTTGGTATTGGGTAGTCCATGGTATTACATATAATGAAGCTTATTTAAGGGCTTGAATACTCTATCCTAAAATACTTTAATAACTAATATTGTATTGTGTCAAAGCCTAGAACTTAGATTATTAAGAAATATTGTATTGTGTCAAAGCATGACAATAAGACCTAGAACTTGTTTGCTAATACAATATTTTATAAAAATCATTTAAATACT